>JAQLOM010159886.1:0-12461 GCA_030068315.1 Chrysichthys thysi
TGATATGATATAATGTGATATACATCTTGTGTACACAGAATGATCACTTGTGCACAAAATATTTAAAAAAAAAACATCCCCTTTTAGGGTCTTTAAGCGGCTCTGTACAATACCGTCTGAATATAATGTACACTATTACCCTGTGACCTTAACTGTAAACAAACTAATTAAATGCTAAAGGCATTAGTGCAGTTCAGGAATAGAAGGAATGAAAGTGAGGGCTGTTTTTGTGCAGATGTTGTGGAACCCTGATCAGATATGATCCAGGATGGCAAAACTGTGCATCTCAGCAGGGCAACAATAGTGATTTAAAAAAAACAACAAAAAAAACCAATTAAAAACATGAAGTCTTTCAACTCTAAATATTTGCGCCCGTGCAACATTTTTTATTTTCTTTATTGCTATTTTTTTTTTATGTTTTTTTTTTTGCAAGAAAACAATGAATAACACCTATGCATAAGCTTTCTGCTTACCTTCCATCAAACTCTGCGCTCACTCCGATCCACAAAATCCACAACCCGATCAACTTTGGCAACATCTCTCCCCGCGCGCGTTTACACACACACACACGCACGCGCGCGCACACGCACAAAGCCGACCCCTCGGGCAATTTGGAAGCGCTCCGGGATTTTTGAGAAACAAACAAAAACAATGAATTAAGGAGAGAGCGAGGAGTTCACAGAAGGTCCGACATGAGAAGAGACCAGTGCTGTCTGTACTGCTGCCGGGTCCAGGTCCTGTAGAAGGTGTGAGGTGCACGACACCGCTCTGGTGCTGACACTCCACTGCCTCTATATAGCGCGTGAAACCAAGTGCACTCTGCTGGCGCGCGCGGAGCTGATGGGAGATTCACGAACGAGTCGGTTCCCTCTGAACGACTCCCTGAGGAAATCAACCAGGCGAATCGATTCCTAAAAGGAGAGAATCGGAACAGTTTTTTGTTTTTTTTAATTATATCTTCTTATATTTAATCCATGCCCTCACACACACACACACACACACACACACACACACACACACACACACACAGGCGCACAGACTAAAACACACTTTAAATCACATGCTATCTCGGGCAGGGGTTTCAGATTTGATAGTTTTATATTTGATAACCTTTAAAAAATTATTTCCCTATTTCTCACTGATCAGTGTACTAATAGTGCTACTGCACTCCATTTGCCCCCCCACACACACACACCACCCACCCACCCGCCTATTCAAGACTTCAGCAAATATTTGTGACGTCATCAGTAAAGTGCGTCAATTAATAGGGTTGGTGAGTCAATAACTACTACTGCTTGAGCTGCACTGCTCGTGATTTGTGCTGTTAGGATGTTCTAGTTTCTTGCATCATTTAATAAATATTTCAGCTGAATGCAAGTGCCTTCAAACTAAAACGGAAATCCCACAAACTATTGCACTTTTAGAGGAAATGATGCCATGCAGGACACGTGTTTAAGCCTAAACCTAAGCAATTAAACCAGTTTTTCATTTCTCATAGAGTTGTTCACCCTTGCCGTTCTTGATTTGTCAAGGCAATTTGAGGTACAGTCCTGTAAAAAAATAAAAATAATAATAATAATAATAACAACAACAACGATGATGATAACAATAACAAAACAACAACAATAATAATAATAATAATAACAACAACGATGATGATAACAATAACAAAACCAATAAAAATAAATAACAACAACAATAATAATAATAATAATGCCAATATTGTTTCTACAATAACAAAAACAATAATAATAATAATAATGATAATACTAATAATGACAATACTGCTTCTATAATAATAATAATAACGATAATAATAATTATTATTATCATCATCATCATCATCATCATCATCATCATTATTATTATTGTTATTATTATTATTATTATTGTTGTTGTTGTTGATATATTTTCCTTAGCCATATTAAATCCATTAGTCGTGTTGTATTGTAATGTTAAACCCTCAGAAACCTGACTCCGAATGGTGATCGAAACGAATCAGTCCCATTTCCTATAGTTGACTCACTTGTTCGAAAGAATCGAATCAGAAACTGACTCGTGATGCCGGGGGACAGCCGCTTTTCTACCGAATGTGTTTCGAAATGTACTTGCTCGTTAATATAGAGAAAATACTGCGTCTACATCTTGGTGAATTCCGGAGCCTTTAAGTAATGGATCGAGTAGTGAGCATGACACGATGTTATGTATAGTACATAAAGAGCAAAGCCACAGGACCAGGACTACAGGACTACAGGACTCGGACCGGGGCTAATCTGATGGGAGAAAGGGGCGTGGCCTTAACTGCACTTAGTGTTATGAGATGTGGCCTGTGGTCTAGGACTTTCTCCATTCAAGTAGTTGTTGCTGTTTTTAATACAATTGGCTGATTACATCATTGCTGACATCTCTGTGAGACTGTGGTAATAAGATTGGGGGGGGTCCTCACATAGGAATTATTGCAAAAAAATATTTAGTAAAAATGAATTAAACTAAAGGCAAAGTGCTTAAAAACTGACCTACAATAGCCCACCATTCTATATTCAGGAAGAAAAAAGATTTGAGTAAAATCTTTTATTTTTTACAGTAACAAAAGGTCATATACGCTGACAACAGTCTAAGGGATTTAATATAATTAATGCTTACACCAATGCAGCTTTATTAGTAATGATTACGAAGAGCCTCATAACCCTGGGCATTTGACTTATCTCAAGCTGGCCACATGTTTGGAAGCTTCATTAAACTTTTCTATAAAGAACAAAAGAAAAGTATTTTGTTTCATAAATTGCTTTACTTGGGGTGGGGTGGTGTGGTGTGGTGGTTAGCACTGTCACCTCACAGCAGGAAGGCCTGGGTTTGAGCCCTGTGACCGACCGAGTCCTCTTTGCACGCTCTCTCTGTGCCTGCATGGGTTTCCTCCCACAGTCCAAAGACATAGAGGGGGGATTAGGTTAAGTGGCTCCTCTAAATTGCCCATAGGCGTGAAGGTGAGTGTGAAGGGTTGTCTGTTTCTTTGTGTTGGCCCTGCGGTGGATTGGTGATCCGACCAGGGTGTACCCCGCCGTTCGCCTGAAGTCAGCTGGGATTAACGCCAGCTTCCCCCTGTGGCTCTAAACAGGATAAAGTAGCATTTAAAATTAATGGACTGCATTACTTGTTAACCAACTTCAGCTTGTGCCACATTTGAAAACGTATGCTCATTTTTTTTGCACTCCGATAGGCTAAATAATCCATCCATTATCTATACTGCCTATCCATCAGGGTTACTGGGAATGGGTTGGAGCCAATTCTTCCTGACTTCAGGTGAGAGGCGGGGTACACCCTGGGCAGGTTGCCAATCTGTCACAGGGGTAACACAAAGATGAACCACCATTCATTCTCACTCACATTCACACCTGTGGGCGGTTTACAGTATCCAGTTGACCTAATCTGCACGTCTTTGGGCTGAGGGAGGAAACCGGAGTACCCTGAGGAAACCCACGCAGGCACAGATGATTAAGAAATATTCATAAAATTATATTCATTTCATAAAAAAGGGCATATTATCAACATAATTTTTTTTTATAATTCCTAGAGACCTGTGGGGTACTTCCCATAGCTTATTGAAAGCACATGTGTTTTCTTTCTTTCTTTCTTTAATATTAAAGACCTTTATAAAAACCTTTGGGTGGCACAGTGGAAGCACTATCGTGTCACAGCAAGAAGGTCCTGGGTTTGGCCCTGGCTCAGCCCGGGTGCCTTTCTGTGTGGAGTTAGCATTTTCTCCGTGTCCATGTGGGTTAACTCCCGTTACTCTGCTTTCCTCCCACAGTCCAAAGACATGCACATTAGGTGGACTGGCTACTCTAAATTGCCTGTACGTGTGAATGAGAGTGTGATTGGTCGTATGCGTCTGTGGCGGCCCTGCGGTTGACTGGCGAGCTGCCCAGGGTGTACTCCGCCTCGACCAAAGTCAGCTGAGATTGGCTCCAGCACTCCCGACGACCCTGAATAGGATAAAGCAGCTTGGAAATGGATGGATGGATGGATGGATGGATGGATGGATGGATGAATAAAAACCCTTATTGAACATCACTCACAGAGTACCTGGTCAGAAGTGGTCACTTTGCACTGTCAGACAGTGTAGAAAGCAGCTGAGCAATCATGTACAGCAGCAGATGGGCTACAGTCAGTAATTATACTCCTGCCAAATGCCCTATATGGGAGGCTTAGCCAGATAAAATGATAACTGTATATACAAGGTTAGTGTATTTAATACAAATGTCCTCTGGGTATAGTAATATACCAAGTGAATTATATTGACAGCTATTTGAAAAAAAAAGAAAAAGAAAACATGTCTCAAAACGCTTATCTTTTGTGTTAGGTCCAAGTCATTCACACCTGGTTGAAGATTCATATGTTCTTTTGGCACTGTTCACATCTCATTAGCTTTCCTTTGATATGGATAAATGATTTTTCCTGCCAAAATGTTGCTTATTTTGTACTTCCAAATTCGGTATAGTGATGTATAGTGTCTAGGTCAGGTAGTTCATTTTCTGCAACAAAATATCCCAAAGTGTTAGATTTCTCTTTTACCATACCATAACCATAACGTTAACATTTAAATGAACATACTTCTATTTCATAGATATTTCTACTTCAAATGTCTGTTTAAAGTTACATTTAAAGGGGCTGACTAACGTTTCCCAGAATCCTCTGTGCTCAGCAGCAAGTCGTTATTTTCTATGCCATTGCTGTTCCAACAATCCACAACAATTCAGCGACATGCTAGGCCATGGATCTTAAATTGAAGATATTTTGGCAAAGCAGAAGATGAAGAAAAATTTCGAGATGGGTTTCAAAGGGATAACAGTGAATTTGCAGGTATTTTTTCTTTGCTGCACGTAGAGCTAGCATGTAGAATCATCTCGAAATTTATCTCCATCTTTTACTTTGTCAAAATTTCTTCAATTTAAGATCCATGGCCTAGCATGTGGCTGAATTGTTGTGATCATGTGTTTTCAATACAAAAACAACAAACTGGATTCTGGAAAGGGTGAGTCGGCCTCTTTAATAATGTGAAATGTCCAGTGATCAGGTAAGTTCACCATATTCACAAACGTCCCTATCTAAGACATCACTATAAAAATACTAATGTATTAGAATGAGCATATTAATTTAAACATGTGCTCTGAATTACATGAAAGGAAAAATCTTCAGTTTAATTATCCACACATTTAGGGGGGGACCCATAATAAATAGAACTGTCATTTTTATTCGTTTAGTCAGCGATTCAGAAACCTTAAAACAATCCGTTGAACGGAATGTTCATCACACAAAGGTCCAAACTGGAAAAAAATAGGAAGCTAAGGACCCTTACATATACTAAGAACCCCTTAAAGAACCCTTTTTCTAAGGGTTTAAACTCTTTCCGCACACACACTTCCTTGGTATACAGGGGAACCTCCTCTAACCATGAGCCAAGGCTTCAGGTGTTTCTGACAAGCTGAGACGAGATTTGTTACGATGCCAAGGGCTTTATTTTTGTGTACACACGCACACCTATTCAAATACAGAGCTGCAAAGTAAGAGAAATTCATTAGCTTCAGGCGTGTACATTTTTCCATTTAATGAGTAAGCAAAAGTTGTGCGAGGCCAAACATCTGCATGATCTAATAACGTCCAGAGGGTGAGTGAAAGTTCAGATGCTCATTGTTTGCAGAGATAATGAAGTAAAGCTTTAAAGGTTTATTTATGAACAGAAAAACACCTCTTCACCTTATATATGCATCTCACAGCACTATACAAGGGCTAAACAAAAATCCCGACTGATCACTTTAGTGAAGCCAACGACGGGTTGACTGATTTAATAGATGAGGGTTTCTCAGCTCTGCACTCCTGCAGATTCATGTCTGCCACTTCTGAAACATCTGATTCACCTTGTATAGGACTGGATCATTCACTCATGAACTGGATCAGGCATGTTATGGGTAGGGAGGAGTTTCTGTTCCTCTGTCACAGTTTGGGGGGCGTGGATTCTGTTCCTCTGTTACTGTGAAGGAGGCGTGGTCTCTGTTCCTCCATTACAACAAAGGAGGCGTGGTCTCTGTTCCTCAGTCACAGCGAAGGAGGCGTGGTCTTTGTTCCTCAGTCACAGTGAAGGGGGTGTGGTCCCTGTTTTTCAATCACAGCGAAGGAGGCTTGGGCTCACTCTCAATACAGCCAAGGAAGCATGATGGCCTCTATTCTTCAGTCAGAGTGAAGGGGGTGTGGTCCCTATTCTTCAGTCAGAGTGAAGGGGGTGTGGTCCCTGTTCTTCAGTCAGAGTGAAGGGGGTGTGGCCTCTGTTCCTCAGTCACAGTAAAGGGGGTGTGGCCTCTCTTCCTCTATCACAGTGAAGAGGGTGTGGTCTCTGTTCCTCTCTCACAGTGAAGAGGGTGTGGCCTCTGTTCCTCACTCACAGTGAAGGGGGTGTGGCCTCTGTTCCTCAGTCACAGTGAATGGGGTGTGGTCTCTGTTCCTCAGTCACAGTGAAGGGGGTATGGTCTTACTCTCAATAGAGTTAAGCAAGCATGGCCGCTATCTACAATCACTCCCTTACTCCTTCACTCTTCTCTCCAAAGACTGTCTTATATAGAGCACTATGTAGGGCAGCAGTTAGGAAGACAGCTGGCCTGATTCAGACACCACTCACAGCACATAATTTATCATGTTCTCAGTAGTTATGTCAAAAACTGAAACCATAAAATGGTTAACCTTTCCAATCCTGTGCATTTTGTTACTTTAGCAGAGAAGTAGTGTGCATTGGTGCATGACTGGTAATATAGTAAAATACTGTCACTGAGAATTTAGACCAAAATGAGTGCACACTGTGGTAAATAAAACAGGGTACAGGGCGTATGTGCTAATGGCTTGGAAAGCCTAATAAGACATGCTTCTAAATTTGGTCTGTAAATTAGAGAAAAAATCAGCACGGCCACTTGATTTGATATAGTGGTAAATAAAGTATTCATATGTATCGCATCAAGAAAGCAGATTGATAACGATCATTTAACGGCGCCATAATTGCTGTTTTAATGATAGCAGCTTCCATTCAATGCAGCAGGATTATTCACTTCAGTACACTTCAACAAACAGATAAGGCTGCTTTCACACTCTGGTTTTTCTTTTCTTTCAAACCACCAACACGCATTTAAAAAAGTGCCCCTGCCTGCGTTTTTTTCTTCTTTTTTTAAAAAAATTGAACAAAAGTTAATCCTTTCTGTAAAATGCTGGATGATGTTTTTTTTTACCTTTTGACCAAACAGGTTGCAATTTGGGGGGGAACATGAAGCACAAGGTGTAGATGAAAAATGAGTGTGTTAGTGACAAAACTTAAGATGAACAATACCTTATGATGCAGCAGTGGCACAGCAGTTCAACATCTGTAGGTGGCCAGAAGGCTGCAAGTTCAAATCCCAAGGCTGCCAGAAAAACATTAGTCTTTCAGCAAGGCTTTTAACTCGGATGTACTGGATCATATTCTGACCTACTTGAAAAATAAGAACTAACTCAAACATACTAACAGACCGGTGCAATAAAATGTCCACTGATACCACGATATCCGGTCAGACACAGTCACTTGATTTTCTTTTGTTCCTGAATCTGCTCAAACTTCTGATTAGCTTTTGTCAGAAATGCATTACAGTCAGATTAACAGGATGTTGTCTCATGTAACCTCAGTGTTTGCTTAAAAAAAAAACTGAACACTGCCTAAACGCATAAAAATAAAATAATCTTTTCTGTCTGAATGGTGTAGAGAAAACCAGGCATGCTGCCATGTGAGATGCCACTGCTTTCTCTATAATAGTGTTCTCCAGATTACATTACATTTGGCAGACACCCTTATCCCGAGCGACGTACATTTTTATCTCATTTATACAACTGAACATGTTTTTTTTTTAGGTTAAGGGCCTTGTTCAAGGGCCCAACAGTAGCAGCTTGGTGGTGCTTGGATGTAAACTCACGACCTCCCGGTCAGTAGCCCAATATCTTAACCCCCTGAGCTCCCCCCCGCCCACTTTTATAGATAATTGTACATTATTTGTTGTTTGTGCATTATTTGCAGTCGTCCACTGCACTACATTTTGCAGTAAAGAAATACTGTAAACAGTCTTTACACATTGGAGAAAGAAAAAGGAGCTTCAAAAACACAGGTTCTCAACCAACATGGGGTCACCTGAGATACAAAAGAGACCATTATTTAAAATAATTTTATTTCTATGAATAAAATTGAATAATGGAGTTCAATACTTCATTTATGAAATATTTAAGAATGATCTAAGGAATGAAAATATTACCAGCTACAGTTGTTTGGTGGAAAAATCTGGATTGTGGATTCTTGGGAGAAAAAAAACAAACAAAATTAAACCAAAAAAACCTCAAAACAAAACAGTCCTGATGACCGTTTCTTCCCCATACGTTCGTCAAAACCCCAAAATTGTCCATTTTTAGCTGCACCTTTGCGGAGGACTTCCATAAATACAGTTAAGTGATGTTAAATACATAATCGTCTAACCTTGGCTAAGTCAGTCACGCGCCGTTACATTTTATTTTGCATTATTGTGAATTCAAAACTGTGTCCTTGATGGAACTCGAGGCCACTTGTAGTAGCGTACTAAAATGTTAAACCACGGTGTGTCTTCGTAAATTGTGTAAAGGTCGCCAGGTCTGGTAATATAATTTAATCGTGACAGCGTAATATAATGTGACAGATGATTATATCATTAAACTGTTTTACTGGTATATCACTCGTTAAAAGGAGCTCCTCTTAAGCCCATTTGACATCAGACTGCTGCGCTACCTTTCGTTCGTGGATGTATACAAATTAAATGTGATGCGCAAAATATTCCTTTTTTTTATATTTGAATGTTTTCCCACTGATTTATTAAAACAACCTTACATTAAAATAATAATAATAAAAAAAAGAATCATTTAGCACTCTGTAGATTGTGTACTCACAGCAATTCACTGAATTATTATTTAGGAGGCACAAAATGGGACGACTCGAAGAAAAAAAAAAAAGGTTTAAAGTGTAAAACAAGGCTTTCAGCAGCAACATCAGTGTATGCTAACAAATGGAAAAGAAAAAAACCCCGTAACACCACCTGCGGTGATCTTCATCTTAAAATCTCAATGAAAAGATGATGCTGAAAGTTTCTGATTCACCAAACAATACCAGCAAAAGTACTGGAAAGCTCCGCAAGTGCAGGCAGCTGGGGCTAAAAGTCATCGAGGCAAAGAAAATTCAATCAAGCACCTGCAGTATGAGAGCTGTTTCTGGATATGGGAAATTAATTCAGTCCATATCCATGAAATTTAAACCAAATTGAAACGACATAAGGTATTAAAGGTCATAGCGCCATTAATAAACCTTTAAGGTCATTCTGCAATCTGAGCCTTTCAAGCACCACACGCTTTCTCCTCTTAGTCAACGAGATGGCTCGTTCGAAGGCACTTCCTTTTGTTTTCCCCATAATGAGAGATAATAACAGTGGGAAACATGCGGGATAGCAGTACACGACTCAATAGGCCTCATTTGCATGAGAAGCAATGCCTAATTTATCGCAACGTTTGAATTATACAAATCGGGGGGAACTAATAAACTGGCGACTTTGTGTAATTCGCACCTCTATTTAATTTTAAAAGCGAGAGATCCTCCATTTCCTCTCCATGGCTGAACGTATTTCTCTACACGCTGCAGGTTTTCCCCCACATGATTCCCTCTCCTCAATGAGCCTCAATGTCTCCAGCTATTCAATCCTGTAGAGATTGACTTCGCCAGCAGAATTCAGATGAGGTCTGCTATCCTGGTGTGTGTATGTATCACACATACGCTCGGCCACTTCCTCATAGTGGGGGAGCAATTTTCCTGCCCTATATCCAGTGTGACACCACGGCTGTTATGGGCTGAGAAAATGCAGGAGCGTATGCGCGATAACAATCCGAGCGTCAGCAGAAGGGTACATAAACATCGAGTGAACACGGGGAGTCTATATCTCAGTGTGGTCCGATGTAGTGGGATGACCTTTATACAATCTACGAACTGATCAAACATTCAAGAGAGCGGACGCATCGGATACACTTTCAGAATGCTCCATCCACGTGCAGCCACGACGACTGGGTGATTAATATCTCCTTATAGTCATCCCCAACGGTCTACTTCTGGAAAATATGAATTTAAACATGCAGCCTTCTTGCAAGGAGGAGCAGCAGATTAAAATGAATAACTTTACATCAGTAATACGCGGGACGGGACGGGACTGGTTCTTTTGAGACGCCGTCTTTTGTTCTTCTTATAATGAGGAAAATATGCCGGATGACATTAGACAATCCAATAAAGCCTGGTTTCCAAACAGCCTGTGAAGCGATTCTTAAATTATTAAAGTGATCGCACTGACTTGTTCTGAGTATTGGTGGTTTTGCATCAGAAGGGAGTCCGCACTCAGCAATCTGGGGGCCCAGGCACCAAACAGCAACCATGCACTAATGGTCAGGATGTACACTAGAACATACTTGTACTAAAGCTGGGTTCAATTCTCAAATCTGATTGGTAAGGAGATTTTGAGTATTTTTCTAGAACAACAGCTCTATTAGGAGGCGTAGATGTAAGTCAAGTCGCAGGTAACGCAGGTGAGTAGGCATGTAACGCTTGACCCAATTCACGGCTCAATTCGATTCACAGTTCAATTTTGCCACGATATTTTTTGAGAAAAAAAAAAAAAAAAGAAGTAAAATAAAAGAAAAATGTCTTACCAAAAAATGTATCACTTACCACTTATTATTTAACATCTATTCGTTATTACCTTGTTACGATGACTACTGTGATCCGCTAAAAATAAATGTAAAATATTTAGAAAATATTTAAAATTCGTGGGCAGGCATTGTAACAGCGTATAATGTACGTGGATGTTTGGACGACACCCGGAAGTACGCAGACAACGCATGGAAGAACGCGGACTATGCCTGGATCACTCGCCTTGTGCGATGCCTCACTCTCTCCCGCACTCACGGAGTTACCTTGTGTATCGGTGTACTGTACAGTGCATTACCACGGGTTTTTGTGTGTGCTTTAAGAGCTAATTTTAATTCAAAAGCATGTCTTCTACAGGAAGAGACTCCTGGGTAGGCTAGGCTAAGCTAAGCTGGGCTACGCTAGGCTGAGATACCTAAGCTAGGCCAAGTGGTTCAACACAGTGGTTCGACATACGATATTTTCGACTTACGATGGGTGTGGCAGAACGCATCTCCATCGTAACTTGAGAACTTCCTGTATTCCATTTTTTAATAATAAAAAAAAACCTTCCGATTTTCTTAATAACCAATAGTAATTATTTAGAAATTTCTTTTAAGAAGTAGATTCAATATATTTTTAATTATATTCATAAAGGTTGGAGTAAAATGTAATAGCTTAACTAAAATATTCCATTCAATAATCAAGAAAAACATTCATAATGAGCTTTTTCTTAAAAAATAATAAAAGCGAATACATAAAATGTTTACTTCCAATCGCTTCTCTTTTCTTTAGCTTTCAGCAGTCTGTCAAAAAAATAGCTCTGATTTCTCGTTGAATCTGGTTGTAAAGCTAATCGCACAAAAGCTCATTCCCATATTTGATCTGTTTTCTGGGTGTGTTTTTGCAGAATTGGAACTACTGTGTTACTTACCTACAGTGACGTCATGTGTAGTCCAGCTATTGTACGACATTGTGACATCTGCTGTCTAAATAATGCAATTACAATTATGGAAAAAAAAAACCCAGATTAACCTCGGTTAATTTCCATAGATTCGAATCATAATCATAAATTTGTATCGCATTATCGTTTCTATAGTAACCGCTCATTCGCAGGTACTTTAATGGTAGGTGCATCGCAAGTCTAAAAACAGATATTTTTGTAAAAAGTGTTGCTATTTACTCATTGATGCAGTTAAGTTTTTAGTTACGAGACGTGTAGTTTGGAAGGAGTCGCCAGTGTCAGCTCTTTGCAGCGGTCAGTAAGTTTTCCACCATGGCAGAGTCTAATGGACACACGAACTTTAAATTCTTATCTTCAAGAGGCTGAGGAGGGAACAACAGGATCCATCTGTTATACTTTAAATAATAACTTGATTGGCAGAGGTTCATCTCATCTCATCTCATCTTCTGCTGCTTAATCCTGTTCAGGGTTGTGGGGGGAAACTGGAGCCAATCCCAGCTGACTTCAGGCGAGAGGTGGGGTTACACCCTGGGCAGGTCGCCAATCCACCGCAGGGCGAAACGCAGGGACAGACAACCATTCACACTCACATTCACACCTACAGGCAATTTAATAATATTATTATTATTATTATTATTATTATTATTATTATTATTATTATTATTAATAATAATAATAATGTGCTAGTGATTGTCACACGTGAAACACACCACAGCATAGCGTGACACACAGTGAAATTCTTTCTCTGCA
>JAQLOM010159918.1:0-12458 GCA_030068315.1 Chrysichthys thysi
AGAGAGAGAGAGAGAGAGAGATAAGATCATGAAGAATTCTTGAGGGGAACCAGACTCAAAGCGGACTTCATCCTCATCTTGGTGACACAGGATAGTATGATTATAAAACTTAAAAACCAAAAAAAAAAACCCACTGATTTGCCAAAACACAAAAAACAGTGTTGTTCAGCTTACTGAAATATCCAGTAGGTGGTGATATTACTCTGTTTTCCTGTCCCAGTGTGGTTCCTGGGATATTAGGAGACAAGAACAGCAGAAACATTGAGGCTTGTTCAGTTTAAAACATCTGAGAGCTTTTGTTTATTATTATTATTATTATTATTATTATTATTATTATTTACAACTATAGAGTCAAGCAGTGCTAACTTTGGTGGAAAGATCCTCAGTTTAAGCATCAGGGACTTTTTTTTTTATCTCAGCAGACTTAGCTTCAAGTCTATAATGTCCATGTGACGTTATTCACTGTATAATGAATGTAACCTGGGCTTCGAGTATATAAAAAGCTACACAGAAAGTCTGTATTTCATGATGTCTCCGAATCTCAGCGTATAACACTGTTTAATCACCATATATTATCTCTAAAAACACGTTTGCGTATGCTACAAAATGACACTTTTAGAAAAACTGTACTTAACTTTGCCTTTCAGGACACAAACACTTTCACTAAGATGAGATCCTCAAGATGAGATCTTTGCACCATTAGTCTGTGTCTTTCGGCTGGGAAAGTGAACATATGGGAATGTAAATCTCTTTGTAAAGTACATAATTGAGCCACTCTGGTACCTTTAAGGGTTCATTTGCTTGTCCTGATTTTACTGCAAGACAAGCACCACTTGAGGGGACTGTGAGGCTAATGTAGCTAACAAAGTAAGGGAGGATTTTATCCAACAGTTTATCACTGCTCATGTAACGTGCCGAAATGTACAATTCCATCTCAAGCCTGAGTCTGACATCAGTGTGGAGTGATGGTGATTAGCTACTGCTACTGTTTTTACCCACTGGTTACTTCTTGACCGGTTACTTCTTTAATTTTTAGAAATCACCATGTGCCATACAGTGTCAGAAACCACATGATTAATCATGTTTGAGATAACAAACACTCTCACAAGGCCATTATGATGCAAGCAGGTAATGATGAAGACCTGCAGTCTGCATGATGCTAAAGTGGAAGCTAAATTTTTTCATCGTTATTAGCAACATTAGGTTCATAGCTCCAGTGTAAACAACAGTAAAACAACTATATTTCGGGTAAACGTTCATATACGTTAGTTTCACTTGCATATTGCCAAATTATTGCTTTAAATCCTTCTGAAATAAAAGAACATGTATTTCTTTAGATAATCACTAAAATTTTCCTTAGCCATCAGCACGTGCCCAGATGAATGAGCCTGAGTGTTCACTATGTGGTATGAATGGGGTGTGCAGAGACCTTCTCCCCCCTTCATCCCCCGTCTTCTCTCCTCCTCACACACAGCTGGACTTAATGAGCGTATAAAACTCTGAATCGGCCTCTGTTCAGGCAAAGGTCCTCCGCTACATGCTGAAAAATTATTCCCTATGTCTTGAAAAGTGCATTTCTACCAATTTCCTATATGTAACAAAATGCATTATTGGCTTTCTGTAATCTATTGCAAAGCAGTGTGGGCATTTATTGGTCCACTGGATACTCTTTTCTGTGCTTATGAACATGGACATAAAATGGGAAAATAGTTTCATATGTGGTGAATAGAGTGCTGTTTGACATCTACATTTGCTACATCTATTTCTGAGTCAGATAAATCAGAAATAAAACACTTGGTGGTGTGCTGCTATAGGAAAATAATCATGGAAAGTAAATTTGAATATTTTCCAATAACCGCACATAATATATTTATTCCTCTTATACCACAGTGCTAACATTTTTTTCCATTAATAATGAACAATGTATTTTTTTTATCCATTTATAGTTGCATGAAATGTCATTGAGCATCTGTGAAACAAGTTAGTTCCTGTTATTACTTACTCTACAGCAGCTATAAACACTCACTCACCTATCTTCTCCCACTTAATCCTGTTCAGGGTTGCAGGGGGAATCTGGAGCTAATCCCAGCTGACTTCGGGTGAGGGTACACCCTGGGCAGGTCGCCAATCCACCACAGGGCAACACAGAGAGAGACAACGATTCACACTCATATTCACACCTATGGGCAATTTAGAGTAGCCAATTAGCCTAATCCCCTCTGTGCAGGTCTTTGGACTGTGGGAGGAAACCAGAGTACCCGGAGGAATCCCACGCAGAGAACATGTAAGACCCCGGGGATCGAACTCAGGACCGTCTTGCTGTGAGGCGACAGTGCTAACTACCACACTGCCCACACATATAAACATTCTTTCATTTAACAATCTTAGACATATAAACATTCTTTCCTTTAACAATCTTAGACAAAAATAAAGAACAGCCTGTCATGTAAATGAGAAACCCCAAAGTCCAAAATCCTCTGTCCTGAAGAATTTCCAGTGTCAGGAAACGTACAGCTTTACCTCTGAGTGATACAAAGCACTCACTCACACTGGAGACTCCTTCCAAAAAGTGACTTCTCCCAGAAAATGTCAACATATTAGTGATTACACACTGTGTTTTACATCCATTTCATGTAAATAATGCAAAGCAACCTCGTGCAAGCCCTGGACTAAGTGGTCACTATAGAATGAGAATGTGCGTTAATACAAATCTTACAGCTGCAACTACTTTCTGACCTTCTTCTTCATCCTAGTGTTAGTCCCACGCTGTGTGGGGTCCACTGTCTTCACAAGCCACCTCGGTACCGTATCATCCGATGCGACCATGGAATACCCCAACCGACGTCTGTCGTTGGCATGCTCACACCAAACGTGCATGTCTTTTGACTGTGGGAGGAAACCAGAGCACCCAGAGGAAACCCATGTGGACACGGGGAGAACATGCAAACTCCACACAGAAAGGCACCCGTGTCGAACCCGGGGCTCAAACCCAGGACCTTCTTACTGTGAGGCGACAGTGCTAACCACTCAGCCACCGTGCCCCCAACTACCTTCTGAGCTGCTGTAAGAAAATGAATCAACACTTTCAGATCTCCCTATCTGTCTATCTATCTGTCTGTCTGTCTGTCTGACGATCCGTCTGTCTATGTTCTGTAGTCAGTGTGTATGCTTTGTTTTCTCATGTCACGATGGAGGTGGATGTGTCTGTATGAGGCTCTTTATATTTGAACAGAGAGAGAAAGGGGGGGAAAATCACCTGAATGACTGAAGCTTTATTTATTGCTGAATTCTCACTTCCCTGCTGGGAAGCTTTTCCACCAGCAAGCAGACGTGTTTCTGAGGTACACAGCAGAAACTCAGTGCTCAAACCCACAAGGTTTACTGAACATAAAAGTACACACAACACATATAAAAGGAAGGTAACTGAACTCTGAATGAACCCTCTGTGGGTCAGGATACAAGCATGTATGAGTTAATTCAACCATTTTGGGGTTAATTAATCATGCTAGGGGTTTTGGCTTTTGTTTGTTTTTTTTCTCTGTGTTTATTCACAGGGAGATTAGCTTGCTAAACCTGTGTGTTAGTGATGTGCTATTTTAATTGTCCAAAACTAATCAGAAGGTAAACGTCATTAATCCCTGACTAAACTCGACGCCATTCATTTCTGTATCAGTTCTTTTAAATTCCTGTGTGGTATATTTCGTATACAAATCACTGAAATATCAATATTTTAAACATACAAACTGAGAGAACCGCAACCTAGCCAAAGTGCTTTACCACACAGGAGCCTAAAGCGGTTGCTATAGTGACCAATTAAAAGCGAGAAGTTCGCACGCGCTGTTAGTGTTAGCTTCTCCCTGATGTCACCCTGTTATGCCAGCTAATTTAAACAAACGCACAAAACGTTTAGCTATTTTCTTCCTATATTAAATTTCAAGGCATTTTCGTAACTCTATTGAGCATTTATCCTTTCAGTGTTTGTTAATTTCTGGCGGTTTTCCCAGGAGAATCAGGAGGGTTTAGCTGAAGAGGCGGAGTGGCGCTATGCAGGGTTGCCAGATTGTTTTCACAAAATCCCCCTAATGTATAATATTTACCTCAATTACACTGGCTGTAGTCAATAATACATATCAAATGTAATACAGTATATTAAACGATATTATATAACACACATATAAACATGATTTAAAAAAAACTAGCTACATCTATTCTAAATTCTCCAGCTAAATAATGGCTACAAGGCTAAGTTCTGCGATATTCTTTGAGGTAACTGTTGTGGTATTCTTTGAGAAAGTGTGCAAAAAAGTTGATAGAAGCACATTGTTAAGGAATAATTGAGAGAGAGAGAGAGAGAGAGAGAGAGAGAGCTAACCACCTGTCGCCTCACAACAAGAAGGTCCTGGGTTCGATCCCTGGGCTCGTACATGTTCTCCGTGTGAGTTTCCTCTGGGTATTCTGGTTTCCTCCAACAGTCCAAAGACATGCATAGAGAAGATTAGGTTAATTGGCTACTCCAAATTGCCCGTAGGTGTGTATGGTTGTCTCTTTCTCTGTGTTGCCCTGCGGTGGATTGGTGACCCGTGCAAGGTGTACCTTGCCTCTCGCCCGAAGTCAGCTGGGATTGGCTCCAGATTCCCCCTGCAACCCTGAACAGGATTAAGTGAGAGAAGATAGGTGAGTAAGTGTTTATAGCTGCTGTAGAGTAAGTAATAACAGGAACTAACTTGCTTCACGGATGCTCAATGACATTTAATGCAACTATAAACGGATAAAAAATACTTTGTTCTTTGTTAATGAAAAAAATGTTAGCACTGGCAAATTGCTGTGGTATAAGAGGAATAAATATATTATGTGCAGTTATTGGAAAATATTCAACTTTAACATGAACTCTGCTTTCCATTGATTTCCATGATTATTTTCCTAGAGCAACACACCACCAAGTGAGAGTGTGTGTGACACTTTCTCCATGACTGTGTGTGTTTGGCTGCCCATTCAACCGATTCTTCTTCCGCATTATTCTCTTGGACATTTGAAGACAGTTATAACTAGAAAGAACATGCCATCTTTACATAGCTGCTGAGGTGGCATGGGGGCCATAAGTTAAGATATTAAAGCGACAAGTTAATTTTTTCGGGTATCCTTCAGCACAGATTATTATTATGAAAGTCATGGTCATGAATTGTGTAACTTGAGTTCATGACTTAATATGTTGTGGTAGCATCATTCCAAGACTGAAGTGGAGAGTAATATTATCAGTCAGGTCCATCTCCATGTTTAGGTTCCTGTGGCCTCAGTGGGCTAAATACAACGGTCATTACGAGGTAAATGATTTGTTCTTGTGTCACCTCAGTGGCTGTGTGTCTTAGCAAAACTATTGTGAAATTCATTGAAAAATTAAAACGATTTAGTGTCAGTTTTAACACCTAAAATAATCAGCAAAATCATTAAAAAAAATATTCCACAAGCACATTAAGAGAAAGAACACAAAACACTGCAATGTATACATCATGAACTTTAGTGGTCTATCTTCTTAGTCGAGACCTTCAGGAACTGAATTTGGCGTAGAAGAGAAACAGATCCTTAACGTTCAATTCCTTGAGATCTAGTCAAGATTACATAATAGGAAGTCATTTCTTATCATAGTAATGATACAAAAGATAATATGTGAATTGGCTAAAGAGTTTATTAATTTAGTTATTTAGTTTAATGTGCACAGATGTTTCTGTGCTATATTCAGATTGGGTTTAAGGCTGTCGTAGAGGTGGATATATACAAGTTATTATATATACATTACCAATAGAATACCAATAGACTTACAGCAAAGAGTCAATAAGATTGTATGTGTGTGTGTGTGTGTGTGTGTGTGTGTGTGTGTGTGTGTGTGGTTTTTTAACTGGGGAGATAAAATACCACAGAGGAACTTTAGCTGGAAGTTTGAAAGCAAGAGGTGGTAAGAGTAGAATAGCAAAAAGAAAACAAAGTAGTAAAATGTTTATTTTTTACTTTTTTCCCCCAAGGGTGGTTTCACACTTGGTCCGAATATTCAGGGCCAATTCTGGCCTCGTAATCACAGGTTTGCATTCACATAGAAGAATTCCTTCTGAATAGTGGTTCATATTTCATATCCGTCACTTTGGGCAGACAGGTTTGCAAAATTCTAGGCAATAGGTTTATCTGTTTGGTGTATTTCATTATGTTTCTCTGGTAAAAACTGTCAAGTGGCCAAGATACTGCATCACATGTCATTGTACAGAAATACCTACAAAAGCTAAAACCTTTTTATGATGTTCTCTGTGCAAATGGGAGCTAATTACAGTGTCCCAGGCTAATGAATGTCTGTTTTTAAATATCAATAACCATAAAAGCACCTTCCTCTGCAGTCTGAGTGTGGACAGCTTCCACACTTGATGCGGACCATGCCACACTTTGGTTTAAGCGAACCCCAAACCCTCATTTTCAAGAGCACCAGGGATGGGAGTTCTGGACCACTCCTGGACTCAAAAAACAGCATTCACATTCAATAAATTGTACCAAATTATCGTCTGAAAGAAAAATGCAATATCCAGTACATGTGAATGTAGCTGATTACAATTTTTAAGTGTCCAAAAGTATGTGCACCCCTGACTATCCCACCCATATGTGATCCTCAAATTGTTGCCACAAAGTTGGAGGTATGCACTTGAGGGATGGAATAGAATGTCTTTGTGTGCCTTAGCATTGCACTTTCCCTTTACTAGATCTAAGAGTCCCAACCCTGTTTCAGCACGACAATGTGCACAGTGCGAGCTCAGTGAAGACCTGCTTTGCCAAGTTTGGAGTGAAAGAACTTTAGTGACCTGAACAGAGCCCTGACCTCAACTTGACTGAACACCTTTCGGATGAACTGGAATATCTGCTACATGCTAGATGCCTTCGCCCACCTTCACAGCAGCTCAGCACTACAGCTCTTGTGGCTGAACAGCTGAATAGGGTTTCCCCCAGGTGCTCCGGTTTCCTCCCACAGCCCAAAGACATGCAGATTAGGACAATTGGCTACTCTAAATTGCTCATAGGTGCGAACATTGGTGTGAATGGTTGTTCGTCTCTGTGTTAGCCCTGCTATAAATCAGAGCTGTCCAGGGTGTACTCCAGCTCTCACACCAGGTGAATTGGGATTGGCTCTGGCTTCCACCACCCTAAACGAATAAACGGTACAGCTAATGGATGGCTGGATGGTCAGGTGCGCAAATAAATTTGTTCATATCGTGTAGGGTAACCAAGATGAAGCAGTTACTGAAGATGTATGAATAAATGTATGAATGTAAGGAATGAGCCACAGCCAGCAATGACAGAGGGGGGTTCCTTCCAACATGGTAACCCTGGTCCAGCTCCTCTTTCATAGATTGCTGAATAGACCTTCTCAGTTCCTTGTACACTGACAGAACAGTTTCACTGCTTTTCCTTTCATCAGACACGCCGAGGTAAGTCATCACTGCTTTCTCCCAGATCTCGTACAGAATAAGGCTTGATTGCACTTAGCTCCTTAAACTGAAACTATAGCTTAGGTAGGGGCATGCTTCTTAAATGAAAGTTTAGGTAAGGACACAATAGTTGAGATAAAGCCATGGTTTTAAAACCATACTTGCTTTATCTAAAACTCTAGTTTAGATATGGACATGCTTCCAAAACTGCACTTTGGAAGAGACTAACCATAGGCACATCCTGTGGTCTCTAATGTAAACTGAACTCCTGTATTACAGGGGATTTAAATAATTTAGGGGTTTGGGTAAGACAGACTTCCAGGACTCCAGTTAAAAGCTCCAGTGCATGGCTTAAAAAAAGTCAAATGATTTGTGTAAAAATAGTGATTTTTCCCCAAAACTACTTCTTTAATGGCCAAAGCCCAGAGCAAGCCTCTGACACCAACATGGCATTCCAGTGTACAATACCTGAGTAAACACAGCACACTGAAATGGATTACACTTAACACTGTGTGTGTGTGTGTGTGTGTGTGTGTGTGTGTGTGTGTGTGTGTGTGTGTGTGTGTTGATCGGTATAAAGGTTTTCAGGATGCCATGGAGCATTACTGCTGCAGTCTTGGCATTTCAGAGTGAAAAGAGATAATGTCAGGCACACACACACACACACACATACAGAGAGAGAGAGAGCTCTGCCTGAAGCAATTCATTTTTGTGCATTTTGGAATTTGGTGTATATTCATTATGTAGAAATACACTTAAATCATCTGTTATGACAGTTAGACTCATTATGCTTTTTGCTTCCTTGATGGCCTCTCTCTCTCTCTCTCTCTCTCTCTCTCTCTCTCTCTCTCACTCTCTTCATAATATCTTTACATATTAATGCATCTAATTAAAGCTGTGCCTCGACCTAAATCTAACCCTTACATTAGCATCAGTAACCAAACCCTTTGGGATGATTTTTTTTTTGTTTTTTGTATTTTTTAAATAAAAGCTGGAGGGGATTTTTTTTTGCTGTTTGTTTTTTTTAATGAAAAGGGTGGAGGGCAGTTTTCCCTTGATGGGACGAGCCTAATGGCCACATAAGGTCAAAACTGTCAGATATTCCTATCTTTGTGGGAATACACACACACACACACACACACACACACACACACACATTCCCACACAAATCTCATGCTGAAGTACTTTAGTGCATTTCCACATGTCATGTTTTTATAAAGAAAGTGAATTAAACCAGCTGTTATGACAGTTAGACTCATTTACTCTTTTCATTTCTCTTACACACACACTCACATATACGCGCACGCACACACACACACACACACACACACACACACACACACACACTTTTATGCCTTACACAGTGAATGCAGACGTGTGGGACTCAGCTGTACTCCCTATATCAAATAATATAGATAACAGATGGAATACCAGCAAGTATTGCGCTATATTGCGAGTCTGAGCTCAGATTCCTGTTCTTGGAGGACAAGAGTGAATCCCTGCTGTTGTTGTAGCCCATCCACCTCAAGGTTTGCCATGTTGTGCTTTTTGGGACTCTTTTCTGCAGAGCACGGTTGTACAAAGTGATTACTTGAATTACTGTAACCTTCCTGCGAGCTCAAACTAGCCTAGTTCGTTCTCATCTGACCTTTGTCATCGACAAGACGTTCACACTGGCACACCGAATAGCAAAAACCACGCAGCGAGTGGACGCAGGGTCGCTGGAAGTTGTTAGGACTTTTAACGTCGTTTGTATAAGTTTTAGTGTAAAGGTGTTCCTATTAAAGTGGCCATTGTGTAAATAACTGGGTTTAATCTCTTTGCACTTCAACCACGGATGCACCGCTCGCTAGACGTTCCTGACTAAACCAACATAGCTAGAATGTTTCCTCACAGAGATTCACTTCATTAGCTGGGAAACTGTACTCATGAATATGAACTGAAGCGAATACAAGTATGAATATTTAATAATAATAAAAAAAGGCGATGAGTTGGATGATTAACTTTGTACACATTCCTCAGTCAGAGTGTACGGTGCTGTCAGCCATGTTTTTCAGACATTCATGGAGTTCTCTTCATGAATTATTGCTATGCCGTCTCACAGATAGAGACGTGAGGCTCCTACAGATGTATCTGAATAAGAAACTGCAGCAGAAAGCTGTCCCTACGTTGCCTTTTGAATGAGTTTATTTTAGGAGCACGTACTTCCTCCATGCAATGATCAAAACACTGTCTAGTTGAGGAGGATGGTCTTCACAGAGCTGCATTCGGCAGCTCTCAGTTAGAGTTTTTCCTGCTGTAAAATCACCTCAGCGTTAGCTGGAAATGATGCAGCAGGTGGCTTCATGTGTCTCAGAGGAAGCACGTTGTAGCACTGGCGGATGATGGAGATCCAGATGATGAGGTGGAAAATGGGTATTAACCGACCTGGAAGAAAACGGAAACACCTTAGAGAACCTCATATATCACAACTTTGGCATTTGTTAGCTAGAAATACTTACTGAGGTGAAATTTGTTGTTACAGCTTAGCGCCTGAATCCTAACTCTTAACAATATCACCTCTTTCTTTGCTTATGTATGCGGGAGATTCAAAAAGTAAAGGGAATTTTTAAATTACGCGATAACCCAAAGAGCAAAAGACAAAGCATGGAGTGGGGACGTCTGCCTTCTCCAGCAAAGAAGAAAAAAAAGTCAAAAGTCAGCCCTCCCCCAAGAAAATCATGTTAAAGTCCTGGTGAGACATGACGGTTCCTAGTCTGGTGCATTTCCAAGAACATGGACAAACAGTGAACAGTGGAAATTCCTGTGCATTGCTGAGAAATGAACTTAAACCTGCAACTCGCAGCAAAAGAAGAGGAATGTTGTCCAAAACAGTCTTGCTGCACCATGACAATGCACGTCCTCATACAGAAGCTGGGACAGTAGAGACAGTGCAACAGCTCGGGTTCTGACGTTTCCCACGTCCTCCTTACAGCCCGGATCTGGTGCCGAGCCATTATCACATCTTCGGTCCACGGAAGGAGGCGCTGCACGGTCCCAGATTCACCTCTGATAATGAAGTAAAGGAGGCGGTGCTCACCTGGTTTTGGGAGCAGCTGAAAAACTTCGTCTCTGTGGGAATCCAGAAGCTCGTTGAACGATACGACAAATGCGTCGTCTTGCGTGGGGACTATGTGGAACAGTGACATGCTCATTTTCTCGCAGTCACTTCTATTAAAGCCGTTAAATTTACATTTACTTGTTGATTCTCCCTCGTAAAATTGTAAAAAAAAAAAAAAACCAGTATGAGAAATTAGTATTATTATTATTATTAGTGAAAAAAATATTACTTTTATGAACTTAAAATATACTCCTGTGGCTAATTATGCTAAACCTAGAAGTTATTATTTACCGTGTTACCATTCGCATCATGCTAGCTACCAGCTTTTATTCTTTATTAGCATTTAGCAACAGGAGCGTATATTAATCATTTGTATTTTGTTGTATGCAAGTTGCACGTAAGATAACCTGAATGAAAGGAGCAGTGTGTGTGTGTGTGTGTGTGTGTGTAAATGAGAAAAGAGTTGGTATTTTAACGGGAGCACAGATGGGGACATAAGGAGCTCCAACTTAATGAAGGGGATCGAGAATCACCTGAGGCTTGAAAACACACATCAAACACTGCTTTCTCTCTCTCTCTCACTCTCTCTCTCTCACACTCTCTCTCTCTCTCTCGTCCTATCTAATACTTTCTCGCCCACATCTGTTCCCTTTTCTATCATTTTCTTCTCTTTCATCTCTACTATCTCTTGCTTTTCCTGTCTGTGGGCAGTCAGTGTGTGTGTGTGTGTGTGTGTGTGCGCGTGCGCATGTGGAACACCTGGAACAGCTTTCTTGGTGTCGTCCTTCACTTCCAGCTGTAAAACCGAATGGCCTCCCTTTCTTTTTATCTTTGTCTCTTTTATTTCTCTTATTTCTTTCTCTCTCTTGTACTTTCTCTTCCTTTTCCCTCTTACGCTTTCACTCACTATTTCTCTCTCCGTGTCTCCATTTTTTCCCCCTTCAGTTCCCTCTTTCCACTGTTAATGATCTCTTTCGACTTTTTTTTATCCCTTCTTCTCTTTCCTTCCTTTTTCTTGCCAGACCTTTCTGTCCCTTGCATTTCTCTTTCTCTTTGTCTCTCTCTCTCTCTCTTTCTTACTCATCACTCTCCCTGTCTCACTCTGTATTTGTCTCTGTCCTACTCATCACGTGTGGTATATGTGATGCTGGAAGTGACCACGCCCATGATCACATGAGAAAGGTGATCGTTGAGGAGGACTGTGTATTGATGTGCAGCGACGCTTCAATCGACACACACCGTGCCACCGTTTAATCTGTCACCCTTCTGTACTTTTATTAGCTCTGTGACTAGATATAGTACACGAGGGGATAATTCCGTCATGGGATATGAGGCTATAGTTTGAAGTTAGAAAGAGGAAGGATAAAGAATAAGAGAACGATTAGCCAAAGTCTTAGAACATAGACTGCGAGATGGATAGGAAGAATGAGAGACAAACAGAGAGTCTGAAAGAGAGCGATGAGAGGCGGAAAGTTATCTTAAAAAAGAGTACAAGGAGGATAAGTGAGTGGGTGAGAAAGAGAGAGAAAGATTTTGCCATCTTTGCCCTGCAGACAGGAAATAGTCTAAGAGGGAGGAAGTTGTTAATGTACACGGGAGGAGGAGCGTCTCTGCTTCTGTCTCTGTTTCTCTCTCTCTCTCTGTCTCTCTCTGTCTCGGTCTCTCTCTGTCTCTCTCTGTCAATACGACTCTGTTTTTCTTTCTCTCTCTTCATCTCCGGTGTATGTCATTCTGGGTGTGTTTGTAGGAAACATGTGCCAATGTGTGTATGCAACTTGTGTGTGTGTGTAAATTTCCAGTGATCGACATAAACAAACATATTTTGTATGCGACTTGTGTGTGTTTGTGTGTTTGTGTGTGTGTGTTTGTGTGTGTGTGTGTGTGTGTGTGTGTGTGCA
>JAQLOM010159988.1:0-12452 GCA_030068315.1 Chrysichthys thysi
TGAAAAACTGTTAGGACTAATAAAAGGTCTTGGGAAGTGACAGTGTTTGTAAAAATGTTGTAATGTGATGATCAGAGCAGATAATTTGTGGTACCTTTTGAAAAGATTTGAGGATAATCTGTAGACCCATGGCGAACTATGCACTTGTATGAATTTAAATTCTCTCTGGGTTGGTTTAAAATGAGCATGCTGGTTGCTTGGTTTTCCTTATCATCTGTCTGCTCCAGCAGCTCATCACCTCCCTCTGATGTCTGCACTGCATTTCCATCTGAACCCTTCCATGTGAACTTCACCAACTCTGGGAACATGCCGTGTGCCAGGCACATCATTACAAGCTTTCCATTGCCCTGTATATGGGATGCTGGGAACAGAGATACTGTTGGCTTCTTCGTCTCTTTGTCTGGTTAAAAGGACAGACAAGGATCATGTTACAAAAGCAATCAATAAAGCAGACGAAAAGATTTAACTTTGTATTTCTGTCTTCATTGGACATGTTTGGCAGGCAAAATGTTACTTCCCTTTCATGATGTTTAACACGGACAGAATTAAAAACAGACCTAAGAGCATTCCTCCAGTCGGCAGTATAACTTCATGGTCTTTGATAGAGGATATTTTTGATGGCAAGAAATTGTAGTGAACAAAAATTTGATTCAGTCATCAGCAAGACCCTTCCGTGTTTGTCCTGGTCTCATCATTCCCGAGGCTTAGCCTGTCATAAAGTAGTTGTTTGCTTACATGCTGCTCCTGCTCCACCTTGTCACAACCTCTTGTCTGGCTATTTACACCTGTGTCTTGTTCCATGTGGACACATTCTAATATAATGAATGAACTGTATCTCAATATTTTCATATCTCCAAGTTTTAAAGAGTGCTCTAGTCTGCATGTTTCTAAGACCTTATCAAGGGGAACTTAGTTTTATCTCATTTATACAATTGAGTTGTTGAGGGTTAAGGGCCTAGCTTAAAGGCCTAACAGTGGCAGGTTGGCCGTGCTGGGATTTTATCTCTTGACCTTTCTATCAGACATCCAAAGTCTTAAGCCCTGAGCTACCCCTGCCTCTCTGTTCTAGTTCTGGTCATAAAAGAAGAATGATGGATACTTGAAAAAGCCTGAATAAATATTGGGTAGGTTTACATCTGTTCATGTCGAATCGACATCCATGTAGCAAAACTGTTAAATCACAAAAAATACTTGAGGAATTGTTCTTTGCTACTATACTTTGTAAGTAACTTTGAGGGTTATTTTTACCTTACAAATTGAAATTGAATACTTGTACATGTAACCTAACTTAAGTTAAGACGTTGGACTATTGATCGGAAGGTTGGGAGTTCGAATCTGACAAGCTAGCACTGTTGGGCCCTTGAGCAAGGCCCTTAACCTCAACCGCTCACTTGTAATAAATAAATAAATATATAAATAAATAAATAAATAAATAAATAAAGTTGCTCTGGATAAGGGCGTCTGCCAAATGACAGTAATGTAATGTAACCTGTACAATTAAATTTCCAAGAAAATAAATTCTTTTACTCCCTACATTTTTATTTTGACCTATAAAGATCTCTAGTTTAAAAAAAATCACAATAGTGGCTTCTCTTATCTAGCCAATGACTATAAGCGATATATAAAATCAGCTCAGTCATTTCTGTTTAACATCCAATCAGGTTAATAAATGTAGAAAACTCTATCAATAATTATAACCGAATCTGTAATCTGCGGGCACTTGTCATGCTACACAATGTAGTTTATGCTATAGCAAACTGAGTGTCTCTGAAGATGGATTAGTGTCTCCGAAAATGTTTTATTATGCCGGCCTAAGCAAATGACTTATAAAATCAAGCATCTCCTTTGCATCCATTGAAAGCATAAACGCCATAATTTTAAAAAGCATGTTGAGGTTTTGCTAAATTGCATCTGATTTTTCAAATTATACATTTACCAGGTAACCTGTTTTCTTTTTAAATAACAGGTTAGAATGCAGTCAATTTCAGTAGCTAGGCAGCAAAGTCAAATTCTAGCCAATGGTAAACACTTTTATCATGTTATTTACATATTTACATATTTGGCAAAAGAGTAATACCCAGTGGTCCTCATATGTGGATCGTGTAAGGAATTACACACAATGTAGTTGGAAGAAAAGATGATGTCCCAACAAAAATCATCATCAACAAGTTCAGACAAGTAATAAATGTTACTTCTAACATTAACGCAATTTCTTTGGCAACAAACATACTTTTTAATACTTAAGTTCATTTAAAAGTAGCAACATTTGGACTCTCACATGAGTTTATTTTTGGGTGGATACCTTTACTTGCAATTAAGTAAGATTTTGACATATTATCTCTATTTATTAAGTATTATTGATTGATTAATTAATTACATGTTATATAAGTAAAATTTCTCAGTTTCATCCATGCTCAAGTGTTTATTATTTTGACTCATATACAGAGGTTCCTGAAAGAAAAAAAGGCCATTTTGACCAGGAAGATTTCATGAGGATTTCCGATACGTATAACACGACATTTCGGCTTTCATGTTCAATATTTTTATAAACTAGGATCAGAATAATTTTTTTCTTTAAAAAAAAATTCAGGTTCATCTTTGGTTTCATTATTCCCTAGTTCCAACAATATCATAAACATTCCCCACGTTTTTTTTTTTTTTTTTTACATTAGCTGGTTTATTTGAACTTTGACACTGTACTGGAAATTGCATGCACTGACTTGAACACTGGTTATACTGATTAGAACATCCTAAATAACCTGCAAATACTTATAAATCAATCCTGATATATTTTCCACTAAAGTATCCACATAAATTATACATAATGATTGACAATTCTGCAATGCTATTTACTGGTTACTGATTTTAAAAGGGGGGTGACTATTTTAATGATTACATCGGCACACATAGAGACTGTTGCTCCTCATATACTGCTTGTTACTAGTAATTTGTTTATGCGAGTGCATTTAGGACTGGTTATTTAAATAAAATACATGTTTTATAACAGTCAAATGGACAATACACAGGAATATAAGGAAATACCTCAGACTAAAGAATACCATGTACAATCTATAGTACAACATTTTCCTGGTATTAAAAGAAGAATAAACCCTTACTGAATGTTTCATTTTGAATAATTGAATACGTGGTCATTTAAAAAAAATATATTTGGATTTTTTGTTGCAAGATCTTCCATAGTATAAAATAATAATAAAAAAAAAGAGTCAGCACCAAAATCTAAAGCAAAACAATAGATTTGTTTAAAGACATTAATTTCCGGAAGTGTCTTAATTTTACAATCCTCCTAACTGTTTAATTATATAATTTTTTAAACAATTGTATCCATATTTTGTTGTTGTTCATTTTTTTTTTTTTTTTAAGATGTATCTTATGTCATTATTTAAAATCTCATTCCATTTTTTACACAATTTTTTTTGGTTTGTTTAAGGTTTTTTACAAAAGGCTTTTTTTTTTTTACAATTTTCTTTTAATTTCCATGATGCAATATTGGTTTGAGAGTTCAGCACGTGTCAGCCCATATTTATACTCAATATTTATATTCTACTTTTAAAACAGGCATGGAAGACTACATAAAATCCCCTACAACTCAGAAACGCAAAAAAGGTGGGAAGACAGTTATGTAACTAAGAAGGCATATAAAGGTATAAACGTCTTGGACCATACAAAAAAATATGCTTATCGTTAATATTTTTAAAATAATCAAACTAGTTTTGGACAGTCTGCATTTAGAGACAGAAAGAGACAGCATAGAAGACATTGGATCAAAGTATGCCAATTTCATTTAACTACTTTCATTTTTCTGCTTAAATTTTTTTAACTTTAAATTTCAGAAACAATTAGACGTAGTTGAGACAATTTAGAAAGACATTCTTCTTACCTGTTACATAGAGTCTTGTCCCTGAGCCAAAGACTTTCTCTCCCACAGTAAGTCATTCCGTTCTAAAAACATGTGGACTGATCTTCATAGCGCTAGAGCCTGCATCTAGATTGTTTTTGTTTTCAGTGTCAAAATCTATGAAGAATTTTTTTGGCAGAAAATAAGTAATAAAATTAGAATTCCAGCTTCATCTGGATGAGCAATAAGAGATTTAACCTACAGTTTGAAATAATAGGGCAGATATGAAAAGTAAGTCTGTTATGATCTCACCACAATGACTACTCTGCTGTTAACATGCTTTCTTTGAGGTGTTAACTGATATTCATACCAGAGAATGATGAGGTGTAAGATGTCTTGCATTTCCTTTTTACAAATATCCTCACAATGTTTGATATTTGTTTGGACATGTACATGATGAGCACTTTTAATGTCGGGGCAGCTTGAATAGGTCCAGTGGCAGTGTAGTGGTTAAGACTTTGGCCGACTGATTGGCGGGTTCTGAGTTCAAGTCCCAGCACTGCCACCCTGTTTTTGCTGGGCCCTTGACTGCCCGCTTGTGCACTTAAGATAGGTGTGAGTTGCTCTGGATAAGTGCATCTGCCAAATGATGGTAATGTAAAAATCAGGTCTTCATTATCACACGGGATATTTTTATGAAGAGCAGTGATAACAAAAAAGTGGTTTCAAAATGTCCAAAATTTACTAAAAAGAAAGGAAAGAAAAGTTTCCTGAGCAGAGTGCATTTGTTCCCTTTTAAATCTGTGTAAATAAAATCAGTAAGACCACTAAAATACTGAAAACTAATCCATCTAGCAGGCTTTCTCCCCCTGTGTGCTTCATATAATAACAGAAAGACAATAACATCTTTTCCCAAAGTACTTTTAATTTTATTACTTAAAATATAATAGTGCTTAGATTTTCATCTCATTTGCATAGATTTATCTCCTTGGCATAACATACACCCTGAACAGGTATAACAAGTATAATTGGAATGCCTGATAAAGGCTTTTGAGCTTTTCATGGACCTTTTGCATAAAAATGTTATCTTTACTCCCTCGTTTCTTCAGTTTTATTTTTGTCATGCTGCCTGTCATTGCTTGCAACCATGTGTTTAGTTCGTCTGACCCATGACTATTTTTATTCCAGTCTGTGTGTACCAAATTTTTGTTATAGTGTGTGTCTGTGGGCGTCACGGTGGTGTGGTCATTAGCACTGTCACCTCACAGCAAGGACGTCCTGGGTTCAACCCCCGGGGTCGACCTGGGCACATTTCTGTGTGGAGTTTGCATGTTCTCCCCGTGCCTGCATGGGTTTCCTCTGGGTCCTCTGGTTTCCTCCTACAGTCCAATGACATGCACAGAGGAGATAATTGGCTACTTTAAATTGCCCGTAGGTGTGAATGGTTGTCTGTTTCTGTGTGTTGGTCCTGCGGTGGATTGGAGACCTGCCCAGGCATATGTTACTTGTTTAGGATTATCTCACCTGAAGTCAGCTGTGATTTGGCTCCAGCGCCCCCCCATGACCCTGAACAGGTTTAAGCAGCAGAAGATGAGTGAGTGAGTGTGTGTCTGCAAAATCTTGCATGCATCAAAGCTACATTTCTAAGACCACTGATCAAGTTTCTTGTAGTTCCTTATTATTTGACCAATTACAAAGGGGGGGGGGGGTCAGATCACAAGGAAGTCAACTAAGAATTCTGGTCTGCACTGTACTCTGAATGCTGTAGTGGAGGGAGAGTAAGTATCAGACTTCCAATCTGAAGCAAAGATGTTTTACATGTGCATGTCCATCTCCTGTGCTTTTCAGGATGGATCAGTTAAAAAACCAATCAAAAGAAGAGGAATGACACACAGACTATACATTACAGAATATAAATTACAACAGTTACCTTTGGTCCACTAACTTGGCCGGCCGAGCAGCCCTCCAAGAGTACTGATATTTAGTATAACAGCACTGGGATATTTCACGGTGTGTTTCACTATGATCTCCTGTGTTCACCACATACAAATCCACTTTCAAGTTCAAAATGGTTACTGCTTTAGTGTTAGCAACATGATCAGCAGACATGGCAAATGTTACTTCTTTAGGGCTATAACTTTTGGCTAAAAATAGAAAACTCATCGGATGGAGAGGAAAAGGAAGACGGGATGTCTCGTCAGTACCACATTTTAATAGAAATATACAAATTAACATGGGCATCTGTTGACGCTTATTACTGTTAACTAATAAATGATGCTTGTTGTATGAAGGCAACATCACACATGAAGCTGTGCTGTACAGTTGTGCTGATAGTCAGTACAACAGCACTCACACTCATGTGATATTGTTTAAGTTAGTCAGACACAGGTGTTCTATGCTAAGAATTATTAATGTGTTATTAATTTATTAATGTATTAATAGAGTTCATATGAACCAAACTTAAAAATGAAAATCTGATACAATTGAAAATCTGATGGTGTATCAAATGATTATTTATTGTAAAGAAACTCTTAGCTAAAAAAAAAATAGCTTACAGTGGTTGGTCTTCATTGCTGTCTTGTTGTGCACACCTAAACGTATACATTTAGGAAAGATTTTGGCGATTTGCTATACAAAAACTTTCCCCATTTGAAAGTTTTATCTTTAAAGGTAAACTATGTAGGATTTAAATGTAGCTTCTTGCAGTAAGGTTACCGATTGTAGTCCGCTGAATACCCCTCTATTGCCCCTTTCTTTCCAAGCATATATTGAAACCTATGGTGACCTTCAAATGCAATATCTGCCTCCAGATGTGTAGCTACTTTTTTTTTTTTTACCAACTGGAAAAAAACCCAGATTGGCGCACTCTGATGCCAACTTGAGGAAAGACAAATAGTAAGGGAGAGCCCTGTCCTTAATATAAAACACTGCCAAGCTTGGTTTAGAGCAAAAACCTCTCACTTTCCCCATGGTCTGACCTCTGAGTCCAGGATATTTTGAGCTGGGACCAAAGACCATTCCTCTGGCCTGTTTCCTTGCCAGGTCCCCAAAGTACTGGGTATACCCATGTACATGATGTGAATCCAGAATATATCTCATGGTGAAAGCTGGGGCCCCATCTGTAATGCATGGTGGGGAGGAATTGTTTGAGTTGGGGCCCCAAAGAACTAGTGAGACTGACTTTATCTGTGAGACATGGAACCTACAGGATGATTTTCATGGTGGGAGAAAATGCCAGATGGAAAGGCTCCAGAACAATCCTTTAAAAAGGCCAAAATACAATGGGGCCAACTTTTTTGGCTCAACCCATGCCACGAGGTCCTTTGTAGATAAATGTACCCACTAACCTGGCCGGAAGTTCAGAGCTGGATGCCTTCTGCTTTTGGCCAATTGTTCACTCTCTGAGCAGTAGCCTGCAGATTTAAGCTGGCCTTTCCCCGGACTCTGTGCCAGAGACACCTAGTGTTCTCCTGCCAGGCCTGTCAGCTTCCTACTCTTGCTCTGCAAACATGGTTGGGGGATAGCCAAACTGGCACTCAAAGGGTGACATATGCAGGAAATAGTACCAGAGGGTGTTATGGAGAAGAAGGTTGCTGGATGCCAAGCACCTGAGGGAGCACACCAAGTCGTGGTTGACTCTCTCAGTTGGCCATTAAACTGAGGGGAGGATAAGGCTCCCAAGAGGTGACAAAAGGCTTTTCAGAACCAGCTAGTAAAGATCAGTATGACCAACATCCCCTGAGAATTTGGCAGGCCCATAATGAAATCCAAGGGATGGGAAGGTCTGGGCAAGGCGTGAAGCAGGCGGGAGAATGTGTATGTGGCTTCTACAAAGTTCTTATCCATACTGAGACACCAGAAGCATCAGCACAAAAATTCTAGCAGCTTTTCAGCCCCTGGCTGTGCTGAAAACAGGGATGTATGGCCACATGACTGGGCCTGAGGTTGTACAGATGAGAAAACACAGTCTCCCTGGCAAGCCTCCCCCTGGGTCTAGTTCCTGACATTGCAGATGGCCTGCTCCAGAAACAAACAACAGGAAGCCAATATTCAGGGGAGGGGTATTACAGGTTGGGGGGCAAGTTCCCATACATGTGGGTCCTGCTGCCTCAAGAGAGCTTCCAGCTTGAGATTCTTGGTGCCTGACCTATATGACAAGACAAAGTTCTATTCAATTCAGATTCATTTGTATAGCACTTTTAACAACACACACTGTAACAAAGTGGCTTTTCACAAATACATAAATTCCAGTTATACATTTTAAATATATAAATTAATAAATGTATGTCTAATGAGCAAGTCTGTGGCAAGGGTGGCAAGGAAAATCTTCCTGAAACTTCTTCAATCCAAGTACTCAAGTTATCATTATGTTATCATTTTATCATATCATAGATAGCAACTATAGGTCTAAACCATGATAGCAGCTGTTTGCATCCAACTGCAGTCCAAGCCATCTCCATAGTTTTTAGGCCATCATCAACAAGTGGAGCAAACGGAGCACCAGAGTGACATCACCAAAAACAGGGCATCCCTCAAAATTCTTTTACAATAAAACAAGACAAAAACCCCTTTGGAGGCTACCAGGAGACCTACAGCAACATTATAGGAGCTGCAAGAACGTCTGACAATTACTGCTTAATCTCTGCATGTGACAACAATCTCTTGTAATTTTTTTTCATGTCCGGGTTAGAGGGTTGGGTAGCTACACAGAAGCTTCACAAAAACATTTCTCACAAAAACATCCAAGTCACCCTAAACTACTTGTTGCAAAATGTGTCTGATGAGTTCAATTCCAAAAGTTATAAAAATTCCATAATTCCAAAAGATATGCTTGACACAAAAAGCACATCACCAAAAGAACACCATGCACCAAAGTGCACATCAAAGTGAAGCATGGTGGTGGCAGCATCGTGCTTTAGGACTGGAGTCATCAGCCAGAACTGGGGCTTTTATCGAGGTGAAGGAAAGCATGACAGCATGATGTTTTTAGTACAAATCATGCAGGTATCTACAAGCAAGCTGAAAATGAAAACGAATTTTACCTTTCAGCACAACAAGGACCCAAAGCATATATACAAACCAACAAAGAAATAGCTTAACCAAAAGAAGGTCAATGTTTTTGAATGGCCTAGCTATGCCCAGTCCAAATAAAAACCTTTGGAGTGAGGCAGGCTGGTCACAGGAAATGCCTTCACAATGTGACAGCTTAAGAATGTTTTTGGAAGAAAGAGTGGGAGAATATTGTTAAGTCAAGATGTGGCATGCTGATAGACTCTTACCCAAAAAGACTGAATGGAGAAATAAAATCAAAAGGTGCTTCAAAAAGAAGTGGTTTAGGAGTGTGCACACTTATGCAACCAGGTTAGTGAAACTTTTTTATTTTTTAAATTTTTTTCCCCCTTACAATGTCTGAGTGTTGTAATGTTGTAATTTCACTTGTATAATGTGTCACGAACGCGATGTGGGGCGGACACATGCGCGGAGAGCCACAAATAAATATATAAAGACATATATTTATTTATAAAAGGAAGTTAGCGAACAAGTCCAAATCAGCAGGCAAGACGATATTCAGAGAACAGGCAATGGGTCAGACGATCGGGTAAACTGGCAGAACGAGGCAAAGCAAAAACATGAAACGAGATACAGAGTCCTAGGTCAAATATCGATAAGCAAACAGACAGACTAGGGCAAATACAGAGAATCAGAAATCAGGAAAACAAACACGAGTCATACACGGGAATCAATCAGAATCAAGGCTTGGTAATAACAGCATCCGTTAAGAGTGTTAATACTTCGCGAAGATAGTATCAGAACTGAGAGTCTTTATAGTCCTCATAACGACGTACAGCGGTTTCTGATTCCAGCCTGATGATTCAGAGCGTAATGTCTGCACATGCGCTATCATATGGATTAATACGGCATTCAAGGAATGCGTAAAGCGTTGAGCCTTCGTGAAGATCATGTCTGCGTCACAAATGTGCAGACTGTAGGGCGGAATCCTGACAGAACCCCCCCCAAGGGTGCTTCCACCTGGAGCACCCATAACAAACATGTTACTGTCGGACGGACCCGGACCCATGGGTTCAGGATACACATGGGACAAGGCCACTCCGAGGTGGGGCGCGGACCCACCAGAGTTTAAGTCCAGACCCCAGGAAGCAGATCCTAGGGAATGTACAATCCCAGGCATTTCAATCATGACGAATGTGGTCCCTGGCATAGCAGACGTGGCGACGACGGGAGATGATGAACCACAAGACGTAATTCTTGAAGACAAGGGATCAAGTGAGGCAGGGACGAGGAGTCCCAGAGAGGAGGGACCATACGGGGCGGTGACCAGAGACAAGGAACCACCAGACTGGGCTGTTACCAGAGATGAGGAACCACCGGACTGGGCTGTGACCAGAGGCGAGGAACCACCGGACGGGGCTGTGACCAGAGGCAAGGAACCAGTGGACGGGGCTGTGACCAGAAGTAAGGGGCCACTGGACGGGGCTGTGACCAGAGGCAATGAACCACCAGATGGGGCTGAGACTGTGGAGTCGAGCGAGGCACCACCGGACGAGACTGTGGAGTCGAGCGAAGCGCCACCAGATGAGACTGTGGAGTCGAGCGAAGCGCCACTGGATGAGACTGTGGAGTCGAGCAAGGCGCCACCAGACGAGACTGTGGAGTCGAGCGAAGCGCCACTGGACGAGACTGTGGCGTGTGCGTGTGCGGCGACCCAGATGGCATATCCGGCTTGTGCGGCGACCCAGATGGAAAGCCTGGTGTGACATCGGCCTCTTGCAGTGCAGGAGCTGCGACTGTGACCTCCGCCAGAGCAGCAGCTGCAACGAGGACCTCCGGCGGGACAGGAGCTGCGATGAGGACCTCTGGTGGCATGACAGGAACGGCGAGGACCTCTGGCGGCGTGACAGGAATGGCGAGGACCTCTGCTACAACGAGCGTCTCGGCTACTGCAGGCGTCTCGGCTACTGCGGGCGTCTCGGCAACCTCTAGCTGACATGTGGCCCTTATGTTGCCACACTGCCCAGCACTGGACATGGACAGCCCTGGATCCATCGTGGATGGCCCTGAGTCCGGGCATACCAAGGATCCTGTGACAGTGGAGCAGATGATCGGCGCTGACTCTGTGGGGCTGGAGCAGACGGTCAACGCTGACTCTGCGGGGCTGGAGCAGACGGTCGGCGCTGACTCTGCAGGGCTGGGGCAGATGGTCGGCGCTGACTCTGCGGGGCTGGAGCAGACGGTCGGTGACTCGGCGGCTGTCGACGACTCGGCGGCTGCGGCGGCTGTCGACGACTCGGCGGAGGAGCTGGCTGCTGTCGACGATGACTCGTCGGCGCTGGAACAGGGCTTAACTTTGGCTTCCGACACTGCGTCGGGACATGGCATGACTGTGGCTTCCGACAAGGCGTCGGAACATGGCATGACTGTGGCTTCCAACAAGGTGTCGGGACATGGCATGACTGTGGCTTCAGACGAAGCGTCGGGACATGGCAGGACTGTGGCTTCCGACGAGGCTTCGGGGCATGGCAGGACTGTGGCTTCAGACAAAGCGTCGGGACATGGCAGGACTGTGGCTTCCGACGAGGCTTCGGGGCATGGCAGGACTGTGGCTTTACTGGACCTGGCTCTGCGGTTTCTCCATTTCTGTGATCTACTGAGAGTGGCTCCCTGAGCATTTACCGTCTTTACTGAATTTTCGGGTTCAGCGGACTGGGGCTCTGGAGAATTATCCTCTCTTACAATATTTGTCTCTGACGTTGACCTCTCTTCTACCCTAGGAGTGGAATTTGAATCGGGAGCCTTTCCAGAGAGCATGTTGCAGCCCTTAGATAGCAGCATGAGAAAGTTATAAGGGTTGTACATTCTTGGATGGTCCATGAGGATTAAGCTTTCGGCTATGGCTGCTGCTGTTCCCCTTAATTGGCTAGTTAACAGTTTTACCCTTTCACCGTCCTTTATGACTGGGCTTACACTGTCCAAAAACATAAAGCTCTGCTCTATAAAGTCCCAGTGGTCTCCATTCTCCCCGTAACACAACGTGGGGGGGGGGGGGTCACAGAGATAAAGTTGGGGCACTTTCAGGGCTTCCCTGCACAGTGTCAGTTCCTGACTCACCCGTAATGATACGTCCTTGGGCTGACACTTGCCTTTCCTCTTCCTCAGCTTCACTGTGTCCATGGTGGCAGCGAAGTATTCTGTCGCGAGAGCCACAAATAAATATATAAAGACATATATTTATTTATAAAGGAAGTTAGCGAACAAGTCCAAATCAGCAGGCAAGACGATATTCAGAGAACAGGCAATGGGTCAGACGATCGGGTAAACTGGCAGAACGAGGCAAAGCAAAAACATGAAACGAGATACAGAGTCCTAGGTCAAATACCGATAAGCAAACAGACAGACTAGGGCAGGGGTCAGCAACCTTTAACAGTCAAAGAGCCATTTGGACCTGTTTTCTACAAAATAGAAAACACTGGGAGCCAGCGGGGGGGGGGGGGCGGTGGTGTCTTTAGCAACGGAGGCGGAATTGAAATGTTGCGGATGTAGCAGACTTAAGTTGGTTGCTAGTACAGATGAAGACAGG
>JAQLOM010160070.1:0-12441 GCA_030068315.1 Chrysichthys thysi
GCCGAACCCGGGGCTCGAACCCAGGACCTTCTCGCTGTGAGGTGACAGTGCTAACCACTCAGCCACCGTGCCGCCCCCCTTGGTGTAATTATTGATTCAAATCTTTTATTTGAAGCTCATGTGGACAATATTACTACAATATTCTTTCATTTCAGAAATATTGCTAAGATCATTAATATAATGTCACTGAATAATGCAGAAAAACTAGTTCATGGTTTCGTTTAGATTATTTTAATGCCTTACTGTCTGGATGATCCAGAAGGTGCATAAACAAGCTCCAGTTAGTCCAGAATGCAGCAGCAAGAGTCCTTACTAGAACCAGAAGATTTGAACACATCTCCCAAATTTCCCTCAGTAATCAGTTGAACAGAACAGAGCTTATGTTTAAACTACAATGAATCTGGTTCTATACAACTGTAATTTTGGACCATATAACACATGGCTATAGATATGGGTTATAGTTATAATGGCACTATCTGGTGTCATCCAAATGAGAATGGGTTCACTTTTGAGTCTGGTTCCTCTCAAGGTTTCTTCCTTGTCTCAGGGAGTTTTTCCTCATCACCGTCACCACAGGCTGCTCATTAGGGATATATGTGGACTTATAGAAATGTTTATAGATTAATAAGCCTTTAATTGAACTCTATATACTGTGAAGCTGCTTGGTGACAATGTCATTTGTTAAAAGCATGATGCAAATAAAAAAATTGTCAGTTAGTGAAATTGCTGGATATCCTAAATGCACTTCAACAGAATTGGTATGGATCTCATCCATCCATTAGACCAATCAACATGAGTATATTGCGAAGTCGGGGACAGGGAGCGGTGAGTGAGTACACCTGATGATCATTAACCCTGTCTTTATATACTCCACAGTGAGGGGTGATCGCGTGGATGACCAGGAGCTGGATGTGTCTGTGGAGCTGTCTGTCTAGGTTAAAAGTGCATGTTTTTGAGCTGTAAAGCTAAAAATAAAAAACCTTGAACCAGTCACTACAAGTGTGGATCTCCACTACGTCCTCTCTAACGAGGGAATACCACACAGAGGCTCTGTTTTAACCAATCTCCTGAATTGGGATCCCAAAAGAGATCCTAATTGACCAAGGCTCATCATTTATCTCGTGAACATTAAGCAAAGTGTACAAATTATTGGGAATTAAAGCTAGCTGTGCCAGTGTTAATCTACCACAAATTAATGGGTTAGTACAGTTCTTAATCAAATGCTTAAAAACATGATTCATAAGTTTATTGATCAAGATGGGTAAAATTGGGACAAATAGTTGGAAGCCCTAATATTTGAAGTGTGGAAGGTTCTTCAAGCCTTCAAGGATTTTCTTCTTTTGAAATATTCTCCATGCAGAAACCCTACAGAGTGTTAGATGTGATTAAAGAAAACTGAGAGGATGGCCCAACAGCCAAAACTTTACATATTGGATTACTTGTCACAGGAAAAATTGCATCAGACCCAGGAGAGGCAAAAGTGGCTTTATAATAAGTGCTCCCAACTGAGACAGTTTGCACCAGCAGATAAAATGCTCATATTTTTCACCACCAGCTCAAAATTACTTGTCAATTGGAACGGGCCCTTTGAGGACACAACATGAGCAGGAGATGTTGACTATGAGTTTTGGGTAAATGCACAGCAGAGATACAACTTAACTTCCTAAAAGAATGGAGTGAGGGGGTTCCTGCTGCTTTAGCTACAGCCATGGAAGGTAGTGATGAGTTGGGACCAGAATGTCCACAGTCAGCTGTTTCCATTAAGATCTGGTTTGGAGATCATCTCTCACCTCGCTGGAGGACAGAGCTTGCAGGTTGCAATCTGAATATTCACATATGTTTTTTTCCCCTGCACAAACCTCATAGAACACCACACAGGGACGTCTCTTGGCTTGTTTGACAGGCCCCATTGTGCTGGTGTTCAAGGCCTGACGGAGGTCATTTTTTTTGTGTGGCCCTCCACAAGGTGAATGCAGTTTCAAAATTTTATGCCTGTCCATTGCCTCATATTTATGAGCTTCTTGCATCAGCTAGACAATGGTTCAGTTTTTGATTGACCCTGTGTTTGTCCAAAAGATATTTGAATGTTCCATTATCACCAAAGTCAAAAGAAAAACACTTTCTCTATACTCTATACAATTGACTGGTTGGAACAGTGCCAATGAACTTTTCTGAGGGTTAAGGGCAGTGGTAGCTCAGCGGCTTAAGACGGTGGGCTACTGATCGGAAGGTTGGGAGTTCAAGTCCAGGTATCACCAAGCTGCCACTGCTGGGTCCTTGAGCAAGGCCCTTAACCTGCAATTGCTCAATTGTATAAATAAAAAAAAAAAAAAAATGTAAGTCGCTCTGGATAAGAGCGTCTGCCAAATGGCAATAATGTAATGCAGCAAAATCAGTTAAAGCAGGCCCAAGAACAGATTCCCTGTGGGTCCCTGGCCTTCATCAGGTGGCGGGGTACTGTGGCAGGTGGGGGCTGGTTTAGCAGGAGTGTGAGAGAGTGAGAAAATTAATGTGGCATACCTGTATCTTACTTCTAAATAATCTAAATCTTATATAAGGCTGATGTATGTCTCTGTGTGCGACAGCTGAACTAAACTGAATTGAGCCACTGGAAAGTTGAGAATTTATTGTTGGATCATTTTATTTTGGTTTTACTTTTTTCCCCATATAGTGGCGCAGACAAAAACATACGCAGTCAGAAGTAATCTCACTCAGACTCCGCTGAGTCCATGAAAGGATTAGAGTTCATGTCTGCTTGACCATGTTCAATAAGCTATGGGTCTTGGCTCATTTCAGTTCAGTTCAATTCAGCTCCACTGACAAAGACATTATATTTATATATATATATATATATATATATATATATATACTGTGAGGCTGGGTGAAATACAGACATGAGCACAGAGGGTGGGTGAACACAAAAAGAGTGCTTTAAACAGCTCCGTTGTCTCGCAAGCAAGAATTAGCTCTCAAGGCAATCCATAACATCAGGCAGCCGGAGAGGATGGTAAATAATCCACTATTGCGGTGGTCTGTAGTAGTGCCGGTGCCAACGGTGATCACCTCCATACTAGTAGGGGGCTAGGTGGGAATTTGTTAATAGGCAGCTCAAGGTGATACTTCCCTCACAGGGTGGGATATGCTCAAGCAGATTCGGCTCTAATTAACCAATTCATGGCAGTCTGTAGATTTAGGCGGCTGGGAGGAGTCGCCGGGAAATGACAGAGCAGCCAGGGTTGGAGAGGCTCAAGCCACAAAATGATCCATCCTTATCATCACTTCAGGAAATATCTGAGCCAAACCAGATTCCCTCGCAATTGGATTCTATGAGAAACAGAGCACAAATAGCGCAACAACACAACAAAAAATAAAGTCAGTACGGGCCAGCTGTGCCAAATTTCACTGCCCCACTCCATTGGTGCAGTGAGACAAGGAACACCTGCCCTCTGACGGTGCAGTGATACAACCATTGTCGTCACAATACACATAAGCATTTAAGAGATGCTCACTCCCTGACACTTCCACTGCAGACTCCTACTAAACCACACCCCCAATTAACATAGAAGACTAAAGGTGATGAAAAGAGAATGAAATGCAGAAGAGGGTAAAAAGATCATATGACAGCTGATGGGTCTTTATTTCATTATTAAATAGTCAGGGTTTTTTTTTTCTAAATTTACTCCTGATACACACTCTCTCGCTAATGCTGGAATACACATTATGCATTCTGTATATGAGAGGAACTAACAAGGCAGGTTCAAACTAACATACACATAGAGGAGCAGCTGAGTGAAGAAGAAAACACACCACAATGTATAAAAAATACAATATGAAAAAAGTCCCTGACCTGTCAAACACCTAAGCTTTAACATGAATAGACGGAGTTAGAGAGAGAGAGAGTTAGAGAGAGAGAGAGAGAGAGAGAGAGAGAGAGAGAGAGAGAGAGAGAGAGAGAGAGAGAGAGAGAATGTGTGTGTGTTCCTCATCACAGACTGTTGGTACGTAAAATGTCAGTAGACTTTAACCTTATGTAGCAGAGGCCAAAATCTCCAGTGCTCCTGCTGTAAATGCCACTGAGACACTTTGCAACACACTCACTCAATCACACACACGCAATCTCAAACACACACACACACACACACACACACACCCATGAACATAGTACTATGCAAGAGCACAGTGAGGCTATAACTGTGTTAATTGACTATATAAGAATAGAAGATATATAAGAGACCTAAAAAACCTCTAAATATGTTTATATAGAAGAGACCTTAATATGTTTTATATGGACTAGTGGATTGAGATCCTCTACAAGTTTCTCTGGATATGATACTGTATGTTAAAAATCTGATTCTTTCCATGATTTACATCTAGTAGTTAAATTAAAACCAATGCGACCCTCCCCTCTCAGATAATAAGGATGACTGATTCAATGCTGTAAGAATGATTTTTAAACTAGATAAGTCCAGCTCTCTGGTCCTGAAGAAGTCAGGCTCTGCTTCTGGGAGGGACCCAGATTCCAATACTGATAGAAAGAATGGTCAAGAGCTTGGTCAATATCTTTGACAGGTTTCCTGAAAGACACATCCACATAAACCAGGAGCACTTTGAGAGCTTGTCTCATCATGCTTGACAAATTAGGGCTTCCATGAAAATTCAAAGAATGGATGTACCACCACAGAGTACTGCCAAGGCTACTCTGGCCCCTTTTTGTCTACAAGGGGTCAGTGAGAACAGTGGCGGCTCTAGAGAGGTGGTGGGCCTCCCTCAGGTCTTAAGAAGCATTGGTCAGTATGGGCATTCCACCAAGCTGCAGCGCCCCATCAGCAGCCTATCAGAGGAATTCAAAGTCACCCCAGCCAGGAAGGTTATGATGTACTGAGATTCCTCAGACAATAAAGCTGCTTTGGCAGGTATACTCATAAAGACCACAAGGAAGCTGTAAACAGAGCATCTCTGCAGCACAGTATTTTGGTGGGTACTGTTGGGGTGTGCTGGGGTGAGATGAGAAGGATAAGGCAATTTCAAAGACCCCACTACAACAAAATTTGAAGAAAGTAAAACCGTCAACTGGTTCATGATGAGTTATGAGCAGAGCTGGAGGAAGAATACTGTAGCAAGACCAGATGGGAGCTTGAAGAAGCCCACATGTTCACCTGGAGAACATGCTCTTGAGAGCTGACCAATTACACCTCAAGTCTCTTATCCATATAATCAGTCTATGACATTCTCCCAAGTTCTGCCAACTGGCACAGCTGCACCAGCATGCCACCTGTGCCCAAAGAGGGGCACCTTGGGGCACATCCACATTTGCTACCAAAAGGTGCTGGGGTAAGGACCAAGTCTTGACCATCTTGGCATCATGACCAAGTCTTAAGATCCTTGGCAGACACAATTGGGAATTCAAGTCACTAAGAGTCATCATGCACCTAAACAGATAAAAAAAAAATCATCTTTATCAGAACTGGGAATGAGGCACAGCATTGGCCTAGTTAATCGGGAGGCGTTCTTGCCACAACACATGACTATCAGCTCCAAGTTGACCTAGGAAGGCATCTTAAGTTCCCAAAAATCCTTGTAAGCACTTCAATCTGCCCAGACATGGTGTTTACATCTGAGTCTACAAAGCTAGTGATAATCCTGGAATTACTGTCACCTGGGGAGTCTAGATTAGCAGGCCAATGAGCACAAAAGGCTTAATACACAGATCTTGTGAGAGAGGCCTGGAGCAAGGGCTAAAGAGCCTGCTGTGAGCCAGATGAATTTAGACTTTGCATCCCATTCAGTAGAGTGAACTCTCAAACTTTATTGGAGTTAAAGGGTTGTAGTGAAGAAAGCCACCATGATATTCTGTAAGTTGCTCAATAGGCCTCCTGGTGATTGTGTATATGGAGTGGTGGGTGGTCCAGGGGAGGGTGTCTGATGATTAAAGTCCCTAAACACCCTGTGACTCTGGGTTCATCACTGAAGGCACATCCAAGTAGCACCAGAAGATGTATTCAAGTACTGTAAAGGGTGACAAAATATGGGTTGTTGATTCTGGTAACTATGCTATCCTAAATCCAATCTCAGTCCTATGTTGGACACAACTTCAATGAACACCTTAGGATATTAATATTGAAGTGGATCAAGTCATACCTCACTCACTGATTATTGGTGATTTCTTTTTCTCTGTTACTGTCTGGGTGAGTGAATAAGTAATTACTCACAACTTTGTATTGCATCTAATTAAAACTAGCCAGCTATGATTAGCAAGCTCACTTCAAAATTCTCCAAACAAATTGGCTTGATTTGTTGGCTGTAGTGCAATATAATATATGGACCACGTTGAGAAACAATGGCGCCCGTGCCCATATCGGACACGTCCACCTCAACAACGAAAGGCTTGGCCGGGTCCGGGTGACACTGGATCGGAGCTGTCATGAAGAGTCCGATGAGGTGATTAAAAGTGTGAAGGGCCTCTGGAGGGAGCTGGAAGGGTAGAAGTTGGCGAACCACAGAAAGCTTTGTAGCTGCTTGAGACTCGTGGGTTGGGGGATCCATGGCCACGCCAATGCAGTTCTCCAGTTTACAGAGCAGCTGGAAGGCTAGCAGTCTTTTGAGGACAGCTTTCACATGAAGGATGTGATATTCCTCAGTCTGGGAATACACTAAGATGTCATCCAGGTATACGAACACCCACCGGCCCAGCATCTCCCTGGAGGACATCGTTGATAAAGTGCTGGAACACGGCGTGCATATTGCACAACTCGAATGGCATCACCAGGTACTCCCAATGTCCTGTCAGTATAATGAATGGGGTCTTCCATTCATCCCCCTCCCAGATGCGCACCAGGTTCTAGGTGCTGTGCAGATCCAGCTTGGTGAATATGGTTGCCCTGGAGAGGGAGTCCAGTGCTATAGACAGGCGGGGAAGTGGATGTCGGTTCTTAACCGTGATCTTGTTCAGCCCCCGGTAGTCGATGAAGGGGTGGAGGTCCCTGTCTCTCTTCTTTATGAAGAAGAAGCCGGCAGCTGCCAGAGACGAGGATGGTCTTATGAAGCTCCCCGGCCAGAGGACACGAGGGTCGTGTTGCTGTAGCCATGGGAAGCCCAGGATAAGAGGGGACGATGGAACTGAAATGATAAGGAACTGGAGCTTTTCAACCTGATGGCTGATGGACATCTGCAGTGGTCGGGTCTGAAATTTAACAGGGTAAGTTTGAAGCAGATGTCCATTGAGAGAAGTGATCGGAATGACCTGAGTGACTGCCTCCAGGGGTACTCCCAGGTGGCAGACTAAACCTTGGTCAAAAAAATTTTCAGCTGCACCTGAGTCCAGGAGTGTGTCCAACTCGACCGGCTTGTGTCCCAGCTGGAAGATTACCCTGAGAAAAAAGTGAGATGTTTTGATATTATTAAACGAGCCAGGCAAAGCTTCTCCGATGATTACCCGGCCCTGCCATTTCTCGGATGAAGAGTGCACCGAGCTTGGCAATGTTGTGCCGACCCGCAGAAGGTGCAGAGGCCCTCTCGCCAGCAGTGGTCTCGCTTCTCCTGTGGCAGCTGTCCGAGCTGCATGGGTTCCTTGGCTGCGGGGCTAGTGGCAGCTCTGGAGGAGGATGGAGGTGATAGTGGTCATGGGGAGACTGGAGGAGGCAGCAAGCAGTGAGGGGCTGATCACAGTCGGCTCATGATTTTTTGATCGATGCGCAGAGCTAGGTCCACGACATCGTCAAAGGTCTTTTGCCAGTCATTTCCTCCTGGACACACTCAATCAGGCTCCCCCAGCCCAGCTTTGCGGCAAGGGTTCTGAACTCAGAGGCAAACTGACAAACAGAGTGGCAGACCCAGCGGGACTGCCGCAGGCGAAGCAGCTGAAATTCTGCCCTCACCTCCCTGCTTGGCGGAACAAAGGTTTTACACAGCTCTTCAACAAACATGGTGTAATCAATGCAAGTGGGTGACTTACCATTGTATAGTGCTGCTGGTCTACTGCAGGCTCAGACATCCTGTTAAGCATGTAGGGAACACAGACAAAGTGTGAGATCGGAATGCCCTTGTTGTGTGCGGGATTGACCCAGTTGCAAAATGATCTGCAACGAATTAGAAGACACATGCTGTTTGCTGTTGTAACATCCTGAGTGCAGAAAGCGGAATCCCACCAGGAGACAGTGTATGGTTCAATCAGCCAAATAGACGACAGAAAAGACAGATGGAAAAAGACTTAATAATCATGGTACCAGAGAAGCTAGGTGCAAAGGATACAAATGCTATGACTATTGATGCTAACAAAATGGTAGGAGCTCTTGGACACAGAGACAAAACATGATGTCTGAGTGAGGAGCAGGTGGGTGGACTTCCTGTTTATATCCTGTCCTAACCAATCCTAGCTCTTTCTCGTGGTCACCTGACAGGTTCATTAACATTAGCATGAGAATGAACCAAGCCAGAGGAGGTTTCCAGACAAAAGACTTGGTTGGATTTCTCTGGGTGAGTGAATAAGTAATTACTGACAACTTTGTATTGCATCTACTGTAATTTCCGGACTATAAGGCGCTACTTTTTTCCCACGCTTTGAACCCTGCGGTTTATACACCAATGCGGCTTATCTATAGATTTTTCTTTGCTAACTGCCATCAGGGGGCGCTAAAACATGAAAGACGCAACAGATCAATGCACAGAAGAAGACATTACTGGTAGTTTTTGGCACTTGACGCAAGAAGCATGACACGCACATTAAGGTATGTAAATAAACATTTATAAAAACCTTCTTGTGGAAATAACGTACATATCTGTGGATTATAGTCTGGTGCAGCTAATACATGTAAAAATATTTTTTTCTTTTGAAATTTAGTGGGTGCGGCGTATATTCCGATGCACTCTGTAGTCTGGAAATTACGGTAATTAAAACTAGCCAGCTATGATTAGCAAGCTCACTTCAAAATCCTCAGAGAAACTTGTCTTGATTTGTTGGCTGTAGTGCAATATATTTTATTGGTGTTAAATGCCAACCCATCCAAGCAAAATGCTATATAAAGGCTTGAGTCAGCACTTTGTAACAGTCTGAGGTAAAGCTGTAATGACACCTTTTTGACATACACTGATCAGCCATACCATTACAACCACCAAGTGAAGGGAAGTAAATAACATCGGTTATGTCATTACAGTGGCACCTGTTTAGAGACAGGATATATATTAGGAAGCAAATGGACAATCAATTCTCAAAGTTAATGTGTTGGAAGCACGAAAAACTGACAAATATAATAATCTGAGTATCTTTGACATGAGCCAGATAGTAAAGAGTAGAAGACTGTGGCAGAGAATCTTCAAAGAGCAGAAGCAAAAGGTTAAGAGCGCCCATAGTGACCCCTATCCATCACCAAAAGCATCTACAATGGGCATGCGAGCATCAGAATTGTCCATGCAGCAATGAAAGAAGGAGGCCTGCTCTGATAAATCATGTTTTTATACATTATATGGACAGCCAGGTGCATGTGCATCACTTACCTGGGTTAGAGATGGCACCAAGAATGCATTATTGAAATAAGGCAAGTCTGCAGAGGCATCATGATTCTCTGGACAGTATTTGGCTGGCAAACCTTCATGTGGAGGTTACTTTGACATGTACCACCTACCTAAATATTGTTACAGACCAATAAAACACCTTCACTGCAATGCTATTCCCTAACATCAGTGGCCTCTTTCAGCAGAACAATGCGCCCTGCCACACTGCAAAAACTGTTCAGGAATCGTTTGAGGAACATTACAAAGAGTTCAGGGTATTGATTTGGCCTCAAAAGATTTTCAAACCGTTCAAGCATCTGAGGGTCATGCTGGACAAAAAACTGTCAGATCCATGAAGGCTCCACCTCACAACTTGCAGGACTTAAAGGATTTGCTGCTAGCATCTTGATGCCAGATACCACAGAACACCTTGAGAAGTGCACGCCAAAATAAAACTTCTTTTCTATACCTTAACTGAAAGGTCTGATGTTTATATGGAGAGAGACAGGCTTGAAATCAATAAGCGGACCGATTTCCTTTACTGTCCGACAAACCAAGGGGCAAATCCTAAGAGCAGAGTCACAAAACAGGCAAAGGGTCAATCAGTGATCAGAGTACAAGAGGGCAAAGGAAAAATCAGGTGACGGTATCAAAAACCAGAATGCATAACACACAGAAATGGCTTGGCAATGTCAGAACACTGAGTGTAATGCTTTGCAAATGGTAAGTCCTTTTATCCAGGTAGAAAACAGGATTTTGGATTCACTGCAAAGGAAAAACAGGAACCCAAAGTTAGCAGAACAAGTGCTAGCAGTGGCTGCATTGACAAAATATCACCCCAGCCTGCCACTGCTAAAGCAAGCTGAGAATGGTAAGGCTTAAGTTTGTAATGTACCACAGGTTGCATCAACTAAGCTTCTCCATCCATCCCTAGAAAGGAACATTTTGTCTGGTTTCAGGTTAAGATCATGCTCCAGGTGTGTGTGATTGTGGTTCCACCAGCTGTGCCACTTTCTCTAAAAGCACACCTCATAAAAATGCCACAAAAGGAAAATCTGCCATTTTAAAAGGAACATCAAGGGACAAAAATTCACATAGCATGCTGTTCCAACTTGGTTCATAAGCATTAGCATGAGAATGAACCAGACCATAGCAGGTTTCCAGACAACAGACTGGGTTGGATTTTGAAAGGAGGGCTATTTATGCTGGCTCTGTGAACCAAGTGCATTTGGCTTAGCCATTGTCTGGCTATTCCAATCTTTTCCTTCAGTGAATGGTTTTAATCAAGATTAATTAACATTTCCATTGGCATTAACATGCTTCTGGGACTAACACCCCAAGAGAACTGGGATGGAGTGTGCATTAAAGGCTTGTGGTGGCAGAAGAGCACACTTTACTTCGCCACTTCCTTCCCATGATGACCTTTAATTTAAAAGAAAGTCATCTCACTGAGTTGACTTTTATCTTGGTTATTGATCTTGATAAAGAACAGGACAGAATTAGCTTCAAATTTATAGCATCCCATACTGTATATTGCTTGTGATAGAAGAAAAACCCTTATTTCTGTCTGAGCAAAATTGGGTGCGTTCCACAAAAATTGAAAGTATGCGGTTACAAAATAATTTCCTTCATATCTTAAAGCTGATTATTTACTCCGGAAACACTGGAAAGATATTTACTTATGTTTTTTCAGCATTATTGAGGTTAAATTTCAGTGGCCTATTTGGCCTATTTATCCATTTCTAAAGCAGAACATTCGTTCCATGTGACTCCACAGTTATAAGATCATAGGGCTCTCAGCAAAACAATCCGTAAATACTTTCTTAGTTTCTCTAAAACTCAGTTTTCATAAGACAATACACAAATTATTAAGTAATACACAAGGAACAATGCCTGATTTCATATGGGATTTGATTCAAACAGGACACAGTTGTTAATGTACAGTAAGTAATCGTGCAGTTGAGGGTGAAAAGTGAGCTAAATGTGCAGTACAAGTTTAAAAGTGAAGTTGCACAGATCAGACATATTCAGACTTCTGGAGTAACTAAAGCCTGTATTGATATCGGCTCAAGTGAGGAGCAGTGTTCAGTGTAGTGCCCCGTCTGACACAATACATCGTGCTGAAATTTATGTTTTGCCTGTGAACGCATTCAAAATCATGATGGAACAATAAAAAAGGACAATATTAAATACATAAATATAACACTGTTCACTCATAATATGAAAAAAGAAAGAAAGAATCAGTAATATCATCTTTAAAATTCCATGTAAATATTATGTAATATTTTATGTCATAATAAGACACATTGTTTGTATTAAGGAGTGATTTTTTTTATATATAAAAAATTTAAATTGATATAAATTTACTTTTTAGCTAATGGCTGAATAATGGAAGACATTTTGTTAAATTAAAATCAAATTTAATGTGATTTTAATAATGTTCTGAATAATTCATCTTAATGTAGAGCCCAGAAAATCAGCATAAGCAGTTGTGTATTGCAACTCTGAATATGAGACCCTTTCCCCATGTAAATATTGGTGTAATGTTTGAATTTAATCACCAACTTTGAATATGATCAAACATAAATGTGCAAAATTATGTTTAGTTACAATGTTTAGACCAGGGGTCTCCAACCTTTTAGGCACTGACAGCTACTTTTAGAAAATAAAAGTTGCCGCGAGCCCCAACCCCCCCCCCCCCTTAAAAATAAGGCTAAATTGATGTTCATAGGTTACACATTACACATTGAGGAAGATAAAGTGCATGGCTGACAGGTGGCGCCCAGACACTGTTTACACCAAGCCCAGTCTAGCTTCGCGCCGGAGTCACCGGACACTGTATTTTGCGGGAGGTTAAACTATATATGCGCGTCATTACAATTTCTTAATATTTTTTATACTTGTCCTCAGATATCTATTTTAACAGTCTATAAGGGTTTCAAGAGAGTCTGTAGC
>JAQLOM010160094.1:0-12439 GCA_030068315.1 Chrysichthys thysi
CAAATTTTAGAACCCTCTGTGGCCCATGAGTCAAAAAGTTTGCCCACCCCTGCCTTAAACACTTCAAGCTGTAAGCTTAAATATTTAGTTGACTAATCGCAAAAAATAATCAGTGACTAGTCGACTATCAAAATAATCGTTTGTGGCAGCCCTATTCTCAAGTGTCATCCGTTGAAGCCGTTAGGTTCTTAATAGCAGCAGGTTTGAAACCGTGAACATGGTGAATGTTGATCTGACAGACTTTCAACACTGTAGCGCCAACATGCTGGATTTGTATATCTGGATTTGACTCCACTGGGCCCCGAGGTTGCTACGCAACGGGGGAGGAATGCGTCGAGTAGGCATGAATTAAAATCTGTTTGTTTCCTTCGTCAAACAGGATTTACCCCCATCCCCATCCGCTGGACAGCATTGGAGCGTTTTTATTTTTCCTCTGTCCCGGTCCCTGGCCTACTTTCTGACACAAGGCTTGTTGCGTCACACTACCCGACTGTTCCTCTGTTTGTCTCCCAGCCACGTGGCTCAGGACACGCTCCAGAACAGCTCTCAATCTCCATTTTACTCACTTTAAGAATACTGTGTGGTTAAATCAACTGCACCCAAGGGTTGTAATATACACGTGTACAGCTGGGGTACAAACTTACTGACTTAACATTTATTTATCCATTTATTTTTATGTATAAAATGTACAAAGTGGACCGTCCTGGTGATTTTCTCCCCCAGTGTATATTTGTCATGTGTGGTGTTTCTAAAACAAGAGCTCCTCACATCCTCGTGTCATTTAAAGAGCAGGCCGAAATTCAGCGGTAGTGCACGCTGTTTGACGAACGCGTCCGTGGGAGGATATAGAGACGCGCGCATTAATGCCTTGCCAACCAAGGAGGTGCGGTGAGCTTTTATGCGTCGTTTCTGTTCACTTGCACAAATGACCTACAAGGATTCGCTCAAATAATGATTAAAATACCTCTCTACAGCCCAAAGTCCATATTTCATAGTACTTTTAGGTCTTCGTGCTCGGGCATGTCTTGTGTTATCCGTCAGCTCCTGGTGGGATATTTGCTTACTCTTTGTTACAAAAGCATCAAAGGAGGCTCCTGTGCTATAAATTACTCTCGGGGCCTGTTTACACCTGCTATTAAGCTTCTCCCTCGAATGAGTCGACAGCAGGCGGACAGCTGGAAATGCATAGCCATTAACCCTCGGCATGCTAAACACGCCTCTCGTGACCACTTGCAGTCAGATTTCGTTCACCATTTCATTCACCGCTGGAAGAAGGGGGTCTCTGACTTTTATTACGTAGGTAATTCGGGCAGAAATGACCATCGGATCCTGCCTCATGGACAGGGTGTTCATAAAGTCTCTGTACAATTTCTAAAATGTATTGCAAAGGTAATTAATGGGATGTGTTTGTCAGATTTGTTCTTTGTGCTCAGTGGTTATCGAAGTTTTTAATCGCATTGCATTTGTGGTTTTCTGGCGTTCTGTAAAATGAAACCCTATAAAATGGCTCCTCCTCAAGAAAAGGCCCAGGGTGTTGTGGGTTATTGAAACAAAATTGGATATGCAGACTTGGCAAAACTACAGGATTAAGTATGGAAGACGTTCACGGTCACACACATCAATTCATGCATGGCACAAAACCTTTATGGAGACAGGGACGGTGTTGCGTAAAGGGAGAAGTGGACGACCAGAATGATCTGAGGAAAACATGGATTTTGAAGTGCTTCGTGCAACTAATGGTTCCCATATAGGGGTGTGTTAAACAAGGCAAAAAAACTTCAATGTCTACTCCTCGTTGTGTAATTACCATGGATTTATTTTTTCATTTGCTTTTGTAATAAAATGTTTAAATTGTAACAAGACGGTGAAGAAGCTACTCGTAACGATGACATGTTTTCCATCCAGGGTGATGAATAACGCAGCCGATTAGGCCAGCCTCCGTTGTGGTCAGGGATGCACCAAGACCATTTTTTGTGTGTTTACTCCACAAGCGTTATGTTGTCGTGTGCATGTCCGAAGGTGGTCCGAGGTATTGGATCACAGCGCGGCTCCGCGTCGGACTCGTCTTAAACATTGTACTTCAAATCAGATTTCCCAAGATGCACATTAACGGCAGGTATAAACAGGGCCTCCAAGTGAGGAAGTGAAAATAATAAAGTGGCGAACAAGCTGACAGGCAAAATCAAAGTACAGTGAACCCCCGCAATATCACGGTTCATTTGTCGCAGGTTCAGTGCATCACTGTGTTCATTTCAAGAAGGTTTTTTTTTTGTTGTTGTTTTTCTTGCAAGCCTGGATTTTTGTTCGTAATTGAATACAAGTCAGGTGATTTTCGCCCAAATTTGCTTGCAGCCTTTCATTTACTTTTATTGCATAATTGACTGAAGTTAAAACCCGAGTTAGGGTTTAATGCCCCAGGGGGTGGCATGACAAAAACCATAAGACTCCTTTCAATAGCCAGAGACTAAATTTAGATTATTTTTGAAAAGGTTAGATTGGCCTGCAGTTCATAGAAGCTCCTTTACTTGGACTGTAGTCAGATTTTTCCGGAAACGTAATGTGCTTGTTGTGACCTGTTGTCATTTCACCTCGTATTGAGTTCCTGTATGGGGGAGGTGCCAAATAATCTAATCCTCCTGCTGAACAAAAATGATTGACATGATGAAGATTTCTCCAATGTCAGCGCTTTGTAATAGTCTTTGTATTAAATTTTCCACCTTGGAGACTTTTTTTGTTTGTTTGTTTTTTGTTTGTGTAGATCACTGTATACAAGAGCAATAAAAGTCTAGTCATGCTGTTTTAGATAATGTAAACAGTCCAAGGCATCACACCAGCCTGTCATTGATTTTATTTTCCTCTAACCACACACCCGGACGATCATGTTTTAATTCCTGACATAATGCATTTCATATTCCTACCACTTTCGTGTTCATGCCTCGGACTCGTCTGCCTGGTTCGGTCGCGGCTTTTGACACCCTGAACAAAGCAAACGCTAACAGGAAATCTCGGCGGGATTTTGCTGCATGCCCGGACTTCCTGAACCCTTTCAGGCAGACAGACCCAGAGAATGAAGCCTGGCACAAAACACCGAGATCTGCCACATCAAATTACGAACAGGCTAATTGATCCCGACCGTTGATTGTGTGGCACTGTGTCATCTGTTCTCTGTCCGGTTGCCTGCGTTTGGATCTGGACTCGACCCAGCTGATTGGCCTTCAGGGGCTGACTTCTTTCTGTAGTATGGACACTATGTAAACGACACCGGTAATTAAAAGAGAATTTAGAGCCTTAGTAGAAAGAGCTGCATATCTATCTGAAGACAAAACCACGCATACATGGGTGTGTGGCTTTACTAAGCAGTTTTGTTCCCTGTCGTGTGGGATGTCACCTGATGCATCACGATACAAAAATTTGATTGTCTGAATTGCACTGTTTGAATACCAGAGGTCCCGGTTTGTGTAACCCATAGTGTGATAGTTCCAGATCATAGCTGCAGATTTTAAGGCACATTACCTTTGCGCTGGGTACGTAGTTGCTGGCGTAGGTGGACGATGGCGGAGGGATATGATGACAGTTCTCATGTTTTGTGATTATTTCTTTCTTTATTTCAACTGTTATACGCTTAGGCTTCTTACTCTCACCACCATTTCCACTTTCCGCTTTCTTGGGACCCGTAATAATGAAGCTTATAGAGCAAAAATGTAGAAAAACACAACGAAAAAAATACGTTGAACACGTTCACACCACGAGTGCTTGACCGGAACTGAATGTTTGTGGCGCAAAACGTGGGTTGGCTGCCTGTACATCAGTCAAGGATTTGTTCGTCGATCGGTACAAGACGTCGATTTGTTCGCCATCCGACACATTTGCGAGCTGAGGGTCCACTGTATGCTGTTTTTTTTTTTTTTTTTTTAAACTTTAGTTAATAACTTTCTTTTATTGTTAATGTATTTTTTTTATACTAAATTGTCTTTATTTAAAAAAATTTCCGTAAAAAATTAACAAATACAAATTATTTGGTAGGCTTGTGAATACGTTAATCGTATTTCAGTGCTTTCTTATGGGAAAAATTGCTTTGGTTCGTGTACAAATTGGTTCACAGCCACTTTCCTGGAACTGATTGTGTTCGTGAACCACAGGCACCACTGTGACTACAAACCTGGAAATCAGATCATTACTGTCTGTCTGGAAGTGTGTTGTAGCAAATATGCATAGTTTTAATAAACTCTCTTCTTTTCAGTGTTAACTATCATGACCTACGGTGGAGGAAATAATTATTTGACTCCTCACTTAAACCTTAATGATTTAAAGCTGATCTGCAAAGAGGAGTGAACCAAAATTCCTCCTGCTCTGTGCGCAAAGTTGGTCATCGACTACAAGGAACGTCTGACCTCTGTGCTTGCCAACAACGGTTTTGCCACCAAGTACTAAGTCTTGTTTTGCTACTGGATCAAATACTTATTTCACTCAATGAAATACAAATCAATCTATATATTTTATCTAATGCGATTTTCTGGATTTTCTTTTTGATATTCTATCTCTCACTGGTAAAATAAACCTACCATTAAAATCATGGACTGTTCATTTCTTTGTCAGTGGGCAAACTTACAAAATCAGCGAGGGGTCAAATAATTATTTCCTCCACTGTACAAGTCTCACCAGAATGACCCAGTAATTTCTTTATAACGTTCCAGGAAGGCAGTTTAGGCAAGATTACAGATATTTGGTAAGCGTTTTGTAAGGAGCCCGGTGCAGTCATAAAAACGGGCAGTCTGCCTAAAGATGTCTAAAACCTCACGAGCCAAGTGCAGTGTTACCACACCGTGAATAAATGCCAGGTTTTAGTCAAGTTGAGTGCCAAATAATTTGTAGGCAATTATTATAAATTTACGATCTGATATCAGCGTTCGCAGTCAACCTACACCGGAGGTCACGTTGTCCTCCAGATAACAATGGAAGTTTTCAGAATGTTTGAATGGCCGATGATAAAAACAACCTTTGTGGCTAGTGTTGTTTTTTCTGTCTAAGTGCACTAGGTGTTACAGATGATGAGGAAGGTGTGGCATCTGCTCTCTGTTGAGTTAGCCCATTCCCATCATTCCAAATGTTATGATATTACAGGATTGACATCACTGTAATTAGTTAATCATAATGACTTCTTTAACATAAAGATCTAGCACATTTGGATTAACCAAAGAAGGGATTCCTTGATGATTGGGGGGGGGGGTGTCGGTCAGTCGGCTGTTATTAAAGCCTGGTGTGGTGATGTAACTTTCGTTTTGCACTTGTAATTAATGTCTCATTTATTGCACAGTAAATTAAATGCAAATGATGTGAATTAATGTGTTTGTGTCAGAACTAGAATGTAATCTTCAGAGACCTTTCAAAAGTAAATCAAAGTTTTATCTATGCGGACACCACCTGGTGTTTCAGGCTTGTTAATATATGATTATTTTTCATTTCAGATTAAAGTACAGCGGTACCTCAGTACTCGAACTTAATCCATTCCGAACGCAGGTGCGAATCCTAAAAAGTTTAAGTTCTGATTGAATTTTCCCCATAGGAAATGATAGAAAACCAATTAATTGGTTTCCGGCCCCAAAAGGTTTCACCTAAATATGTGGGTGTTTGTTTTTGTTGTTTTGTTTTGTTTTTCTTAAAAGCATTTAAACAAAAAATGAACAGGATAAAACAAGAAGAGCATATACTAAACACATCTAAGCACATTTATCAAAACAGTCAATTGTAAAGTAAGACAATAAATGTATCCAAACAATGCGTACATCATGGAGCCGCCCGCGCGCATGTGCTTTGATTACTCCCAGCAGCGGCGCTGCGTGTGCATGACCGAGGATTCGCTCCAGGTGCGGACGTCTGTATTCTCTTCCAGTTCTGACCTTCTTCCTTGTTATTCGGTTTATGATTATAGTCTGTTCCTTCGTGGTGTTATACACAGTTCGGTTACCTTGCCTGTTCTTCGACTACGAGTTTGCCTGCCGTCTCATGTACTTCTGTCTGGAGCCTAAATAAAGCCTGAAAGGGATTTTACGTCTGACTGCAGCCTGGACTGTGTCACAATCACCTCACTTCTCTGACAGGATAAAGTTTAAAAAAAAAAAAAAAAAACCATGACACCTTTTTAATGAACCCAGACACACCACTACTACCTTGAATCATACTATGCCATGTGGTCCATTTGTTTATTTTTATTACTCTGTATTTGTGGCTTTTTGGTGAGCAATGGCTTTATGTTTAACCTGTGTGCTTGTGTGGACTAGGCCTTCATTTGGCAACAGAAATGCTTTGTACAGGGACTGAGTGACATTTACTGTTGGAGTCGTGCCTGTTGATCTGGTTCAGTAAGTCATTTTTGTACCGCACCTTTTTACAAAGAACTGATGCTTAAATGTCATGACAGTTGTCAGTGATTTGCTTAAGTCTCTCTCTCTCTCTCTCTCTCTCTCTCTCTATATATATATATATATATATAATATAGAACAAACATTACCTAATAGTGCACACACTAATCGTTTGTTAATCATACTGATTAAGGTTCTTAATGAAAACCATTTTTTTATTTGATCACATTTTATTGGATACTGGCTGCTGTGGCGAGAAACAGGATTTGCCAGTTGCGGTGATGAGTTTTCTGACTGAAAGCTACCCGACAGTTAGCTATACTGTAAGCACAGAAATATGGAGGTGAGCGATCTGGTCATCGGCCTGCTGGAGATTATTGCAAAAGAAAATTAGGTCAGGGTTTTGTAATATAAGGTGTGAGTGATATGTTTGTTGCACCATGAATTCACTAAAATAGCATGTTGAGTGTATTTCCTGGCAACAATGTGAATGCGGAAAGGTCGTTTGATGATGGATTATGCTGTAAATGATTAAATAACAAATTCCTGGCATCACCGCTCCTACTGCTGAGTGACATCCACCTGAAATGCCCACGCACATCTCGCCGATCAAGTTATTTTGTGCGCTCCTCATCCCTGTGAATTTCTGCTTACGTCACTGCCGGCACAGTGTCCGACGTATTTCTCGGTTAGTTGTAGACGCGAGTGTGACGGACGGACTGACTGGCAAAATACAACTTGGTAAGTGAGGGGTGTGTGCACAACAAACGGACGGACTGACTGACAAAATACAAATTGGTAGGTGAGGTGTGTGTGCACGACGGACGGATGGACTGACAAAACTTGGTAAGTGAGGGGTGTGTGTTTGCACAACAGACACAGAATTCACAAAGTCGAATTTACAGGTAGGCCAAATAAAAGGTTTTTGAGCCGTGTTGAAGAAAGATGTTTAGTAAGTAGTTTCAATGAGAGGGGTGGGCAAAAGGACAAAGATGTAAAACAATAGTACACCCCCACCCCCCCAGTTGAAAAATTTATTTTCGAATACACAATTTGTCACGCTATACTGTGTTTGTTCACCGACTGCTATTTGAAAATAGTTTAAAACGTGTTTTTCAGTGTCTTCAAAAATGAAATATTTAAACTATAAAGTAAAAAAGGATGGTCATTCTAATAATTTAATTTTAAAACGTTCTAATAAATAGAAATGCACATTCCAGTTTTTACTATTCGGTACAAAAAATTGTAACATCAACTCATCGTCATTGTGGTGTTTTTTACCAGATTGAGCATCAAGCCCTCGTATCCTGTGGCACATTTTGCGCAACTTTTTATCTGGGTTTTGTTCACGAAGCACTTCAGCCTCATTCAATCACATTATAGCACTGTAAGTACATGAAATTTGGCTCATAATTTCTAAGAATGGAAATTAGTGCCTTCAATATACCCCAATTTTCTATTGTAATGAGCTCTCATGGGATTTTCAGCTGACTGTCCCCTCTGGTGTTGGCTACTCAGCTGCTGTTAGCAAGGATTAGAAGTTCAAAAACCTTAAACAAATGTCCTAAAGCATTTACCTTACCTGACTCTCATAGATAAAAAGATACCTTGTATCTTGATTTATGTCACAACAGCTTTATAAACGTATCGCCGCTTTACACAGATTGCAGTTTCCTACCTGTCCATCTAGGAAAAGCAGGACCTTTCTTGGAAACAGTGTGTTTTTATTGCACAGGGTACCTGACCATGCTTGATGCTGACCATTTCCATGTTGGGGTTTTTGGTCCTTTTTTTCCTCTGTATTGCAACATTTCCAGTTAAGACTTGCATAAAATTAAAATAAATAAGTAAATAAATAATCTGCCATTTCAGGTTTTTAAAATTCTTCTTCTATGCTTGAATATTTATTTATTTATTAATTTGTATGGCTGCTTTGGGCAGTTACAATTTGAATACCAATTTGAATGAAAACAAATAAATGGAAAAATAAATGAACACCACCGTATTGCACACGCTCATGTGAACGTACCTCGTTATTGCTTGGTGACACGTGCAGTTTTGTTTTTTTTTTTTTTCTTTTTTTTTTCCGCTGGCGTTTTATTTTCTGAGCTTGGTTCTTAGCACTGTGCATGAACAGGCTCAAATTTCTCTGAGTTGAGAAGTCCTCGCAGCATGCAGCCAAGCGTTCTTGGCTGTCTTTTGTCCAGGGGCGGCACGTTTTAGGGATGGCTAAAAATGGAGATCTTCATCATGTACTGCTTAGCATACCACCTACACACTTGCAATAAACATTTGTATTACCAGATGGAAGCAAAGTGCTCGGAGCATCCATGCTGAAGGCATCTCTTGTATAGGTTTTGGTGCCGACAGCATGCTAACCTTTACCTGCATGTGTGAAAGTTGGAGGCCACCTTGGAGATTTCAGGTGTGATGTTCTCGAGTGACTGTGCGTGTATCAGCTGACGGTCAGATGCCTCAACTGTTCACTCTTCACACCCTCATGATGTTTTTCTACAGGCGCAAGACAGCGAGTGCTTGGTGTAGGAGTGGCGTTTCAATCCTCGGATCACATGTAGGCTTTGTAGGTGGAATAATTTTGTGTGGTGTGCGTGTGTATGACCCAAGGTTGTGCAGGGTTGTGTGTGTGTGTGTGTGTGTGTGTGTGTGTGTGTGTGTGTGTGTGTGTGTGTGTGTGTGTGTGTGTGTGTGTGTCGAAAATAATCTAAGTGATTTGCATGAATATTTGTGATTTAGTTCTGGTTTCATAAGCAAATGAAACGGGCTGTGAAAGGGCTTGTGAGCTTTGTAGCTCTCCTGTACAGTGCTGAAAAGGATCTCAATGTGACCGGTGTCTGTACAAGGTCATATTTAAGCGAAGTTTATAAATTTGGAGGTAACAGAACGTGTGTCTTTTGATGTACTCAATATTACTACTTTTTAGCTGACTGTGTAGGCAGTGTGCCAAGAAAGTTTGTATTTAAAACCTGTGAGTGTAAAATCTTTCAGGTTTCTAATGCATGCAGCTTTTGTGAGTGTAATGGTGGTGTGAGATGTCATCTCAAGCTGAGAAAAGACCTTCTTAAAATGCGCATTATCTCAGATTAGATATCGAATGGTTAATTAGGTGGGATTGAGTACAGTGAACCCCCGCCTATCGCAGGGTTTACGTTCCGGCGCCCCATATATAAAAGAAACTTTCTCAACTGCATCATAGTTTTGTACTGAAATCATGGCTAAACTTTTTTTTTTTTTTTATATTTAAATACTGTTCTAGATTTTTTTGCCGAGTATTTATGCATTTAAGAAATCAAAATTATTATATTAAAATATTGATTATTGCACCTTTTTTTAATCTTTCCAAAGAACCACTCTTAGTTATCACTTCAGCTCAAATTCCATCTTGTGACATTTGAAACTTTCTTCAGAAAGGAAGACAGGAGCTCATAAATTGTTTATTTAAGCTAAATGTAGTTAAAACAGTGAAAAGGATGATGCAGTGGTGGAGGTACTGGGTGTAGGTGTATTGCAAAACATGCGGTCTGTAAAAGAGCTGTAGCTTGGAGCTGGGACTTGATTTAAAAACTACAGAGGAAAGCTAAGACTATAGGATTGAAGGGGTTTAACTGGTTACTGAGTCTGACATCTGTGTGTTGCAGGTCTCCCAGTCGTCATGTCCAATGTTCAGAACAGCCGTCTTCAGGCCCAGAACTCGCTGCACAGGACGGTAGCCCGCACACGACACAGGAGACGGGGGCTAACGACAAGGTAAAGGCTTTAACCAAGCAGAGAACTAAAGCAAATGTGAAGAATCACAAAGCATTTTAACACTAAAGGCATGTCCTAAACCTCAGAAAACGTGGGGGAATGTCGGAGGACTCTTAAAACACAAAAAACAAACACAAAGTGTCCTAAAGGACTGCCATGGTAGAGATGATCAGCAAATTATTCATTTGTATGATTTTATTTACTGACAAGAAATTTTACAAAAGGTAATGTAGTGTGTCCAGCTGCTGTTGGTATTTCCGTGAGTTTGGTTATTGATCACCTTCAGTGGTCTAATATGGCACCCAATCCCTTTAAGTCTATTAAGGAAGCTTGTGTTTCTCTGCTTGTATGATTTTATTTGCCCTGTTTGGTGGAATCGTTCACCAGACACCTCCCTGGAGTGTCTGGAGACTGGGAAGACCAAGACCTAATTCTCCAAAACAAAATGTGCTTTTCTTTGGATTGGATGCCATTTTGGCACAATTTTGAATAATGCTTGATATCCTTATCCTTTTAAAGAATGAAATTTTGCTCACTGAAACGTAAAGCAGAAGAGGTGTGATGCTGAAGAACTGAGTGATACTCTTCTTTTTTCATGATCCCTTTCATTTGGAATAGGTCTCCAGCTTTTCCTCGAAGTTTCCGATCCACCTCCAGGATTCCCTGTAGGAATAACACTTTCCTTCCTGACCTTTCCCCCTCATCCTCCACCTGACATAAACAAAATTTGGACTTCTCAGTTGTGATGCACTACAACAGAAAGTAAGACACAATGAAGAGAGACCAAGAACTGAACAAGTTCTGACATTAATAAACAGAATTCCAACACAAAGTGAACGTTACTGCTCTATATACAGACCTGATGTGTCTTCTTTAAAACCAAAAGTTTCAGCCTTTGTGGCTAAATAATGTGTTACTACAAGCTGTAACATTGAAAACCAGCCAGTTACATTTGTTTTAAATATTTCTAATATTTTCTTGTAATAAAAGTTGGCAAGGCAGTGTATCGCATGGGCCCAAACTTATGGAAACCTAGACTAATTGCCAGATCACTTGACGCCGACAAACCAGCGGGAGCATGGTTTCTTGCCCTGTGGTCATATGGCATGTTTGCAGGGTAAACTTAAACCTACGTGGCCGCTGTTTGCCTTTGACATTTTCCATCTCTTTTGCCTCCTTGTACAAACATGACCCAACAAAACTAATTGATTCTGCTTAGTTTTAAAGGATGTGCTTTTGCGCTTTGAAGCTACTTAAGGTGTTGTCAGAAGTCCCGTGCTGTTCCGGCTGTCGTCACCTATTTACTTGGGAGAGACGTCTGCAGATATTTTATTGCTATTGGGAGGATGTCAAAGTTCAGTGTGTTTTGCGTTCTGATTCCTTTGTGTTCAACCCAAAAGAGTGGTTGAGTTTCTACAGTAGCCTTAAGGTGAGCTGTAACTCACCTGACCGTTCTCCTCATCAACAAGGTATTTCACCCTGCAGAGATGTCACTCAGGATGTTTTGCACACCATTCAGTGTTAAACTGTCAGGATTGGTGTGTGTGTGTGTGTGGTGATCAAACCAACCAGTCAGATTTTTCTCATTCCTGATGTCTGATGTGAATGTTAACTGGAGCCTAATGCGCTGTTTGCTGCCTAATTGGATAATTGCTTGACTGTGAGTGTTGAGGTGTTCAAGGGGGATGAGGGTGTGTCGCCAGCATGGCATTAGGCGTGTAAGTCAGTTCCTGTATCAGTGTCTGTTTAGTGTAGCAAATATTCATATCTGTGTTTTGATCTGAAGTGGGTGTGGCCAAAAAAGCCATACCATTGCATCCCCAAAATACTGGGAAAAGACCAGTGGAAAATCCCAGAGGTAAAATTGCTACCACTGTTGGCACGGTCTATAAATTTTGGGCTTTGGCCAAATTTAATTTTTGTTTGCACTTGGTTGTGATATTTTCTAATGATTTTATTTGGATCTGTTTTTCAAAATGTAAACAAACCTCTGTCCTATTTTATACCATCTTGACCAAGCAGTTACTAAGGATGTGTGAATTAATGAAATCTGCACGTCCTTGTTGAAGGATGTGATCTCGCTGCCTCTCAAAATCTTCCAACAGTCGAGCAAATGCATTTCTGCAGTGCCACTCGGGAGTAGAGACACACTCTCAAGACACAGTGAACCCTCTGCTCACAAACTTAGTGTGCTTGCTATGCAAAGCACACTATTGCTCTTCTTAAGTTTTATTTTTTTTATTTTTTTTTTTATTATTCTGCTTCCTCAAACGGCCCCCTACTCCTCCTAGGGCTTTTGAGCTAGAGACACCGTT
>JAQLOM010160225.1:0-12420 GCA_030068315.1 Chrysichthys thysi
CTGTGGTGTGAGTTAAAGAGAGCTGTCCATGCTCGGAAGCCATCAAACCTGAATGAACTAGAGATGTTTTGTAAAGAAGAATGGTCCAAAATACCTTCAGCCGGAATCCAGACTCCAAATATCACTGTGTGTGTCTCCTATATGTTATATTTAACTGTAATGTTTTATCATAACAACCAAAGATTTATACAGGAAAATCATGAAGATTAACAAGGTTGCCAAAACTTTCGCATCCCACTGTATCAGAAAAAAGTGATGGATATTTCTAATCCAGACTTATTAAGTCACATTGAGCTGGCTTTGACAAGAGAGCATGTTTGGACTGAATAATTCAGAGTTAGCTAAGCGATTCAGGGCTGGGTAAATGAACACAGGGAAAACAAGCCCTGCACAAAGCTCATACAGTCTACCTCAAGAGTATACTCAGGAGAAGATGACAGCACTGTCACGGAAGCAGTGGCTACTAAATAAACAACAGGAACAGAAGAGAAACCATATGTGGTGGGGCGGGAAATATAAGGCTTAGGCAACTTCACATGACACACATGAGGCTTTCTTTTCCGATCAGGGGTTTTCACAACATATAAACTGTGCCACTCATTTGAGTCTCAATGACATAGGGAACCTAGCCTGGAGAGCCAAGCCTGGTAATGGCATTAAAACCAAAACCTCATCATCAGCTTGCATCATGATACAGTACTATAGGAGTAAGAAGCAAAAGAATATTAGGCTACGAATAATAAAAGTATGTCGAGGTGCTCAAGAAAGGAACTAACATAACCAGGGACATTTCTAGCTGGTGTTTTCACAGAACTTGAAGACAGAAATTCTTCCTGTAATACCTTTTACAAGAATACAAAGACTAACACTTCTGGGCTGAAATCAAGGGATTCTTGTACACCATCCCAGATGAGAGCCCAGTTCTGTTAGGACTAGGTCTAGGGAGGGCCACAACATACAAAGCAAATAACGGGGTAGCAAGACCAAGATTGTGCTGGATTTGTATTTTATTCTCAATCTTTTTTTCAAGTGGTTAAATCTTCATAAGCCAGCCAGGTCAAAATATATAAAAAAAAAAAAAGTCCCTCTATTTATTCACCAAATAAACTAAATAACCTGCCCCAAAAGAATAAAAATAAAATATACTTCCTTCTCTCTCTGCACCTGTCTAACCCAAAACCAAGAGAAAACTGATCAGCATCAGTTCTACCAACTTCCTACCAGCTACTGGTTGCAGTTTATTTTCAAGTGGAGATTATAAACAGGATATATACAAAGAACACAACCCAAACCAGTGGGGCCAGGCACAAACGAAGTTAACACCAGGCAGAGAGTCATTCACAAATGATTCACAGAAATCATCACACAAAACACACTTCACTCAGGACAGAGGAAAGAAAAACTTGGATTTGCTACCCCTTTATTTTATTTTATTTCTTTATTTATTTTGCATGTTGTGTCATTATCCTGTGTATTCCATCAGTGATGTTACGCCTTACAGATTTTTACTGTATATTGGTTGCACAGAATGCCAATAAAGCATGACAAACAGACGTTGGGCTACTGATCGGAAGGTTGGGAGTTCAAATCCAAGCACCACCAAGCTGCCACTGCTGGGTCTTTGAGCAAGGCCCTTAACCTGTAATTGCTCAGTTGTATAAATCAAATAAATGTAAGTCGCTCTGGATAAGAGCGTCTGCCAAAATGACAATAATGTAATGTAAAACAAACCAAACACTATTCTTAGCCTGATCGAAACTGGGTCATAACAGTGGTACAGTATGAATGATCCAGCTTCCACTTCCTCATCATTGAGCCAACAGTGTTTACTGGGATGTCCAACCTTTTAGATAATTTTCACCATATTCCAAAGTTATGAAATTCTAATACTTTCACTTTCGTAGAATGTTCCTTAGTGTTTATTTTCACCCGTTTCCAGACCGATCATCTATATGATAATGGTTTTAGTTCAGGAAACAGTAGCTGTTTAATATTCTACATGTGAAGGCCAATTATAAGTGAAATATGCCTTCAATTAGACAAAAATCTTCCTTCTGGAGCTGCAGAAACCTGGAGGTGAAATAATTGTTTTAGTTTTTGATTTGCTGAAAACACTTGCTGACCAAAAATTAATTTGGACTAAAATTCATTGGAAGAGAAGATGAGTTTGGAATAAAAATCCTGACAAGAAGAATATGTGAACGTACCATTTAGCATTCCGACAAATCTGATGGATTCCAGGGAGAATCATACTTTTGTAGACCACTGTATTGGTGTATGTAAGTGGCTGTGCTTTTGGTGTTGTTATCAGGAAGACAAATCTTACAGTTTTTCCACTGAGTGCCTAACATGCCTTTCTCAACCTTTTAATAGGGCTCTAACCTCTAATCACTCTTTCCGCACCTGATGTTTTCTTCCTGTTCTTCCACATGTGACGTCATGGGAATACATGGTCATGTGTGAAGTGTAACGCAAATACCACAATCAGTGTAAATAAAAACTACGAATGTAAATGTCTTGTGTGAATCCTGTCATAATTGATGTGAAGTTCATGAGACTTTTCTGTAAGGGACTGGATCTTTCTTTTTTTTAGAAAGTCCTGTGTTAAAAATTCTCATGATAATTATTTGGGGCCTTTCAATAAATGTGAGAAACAATTTTCAGAAAAATGTAAATAAAAAAAATAACAAATACATTAATATGATTATTTTTGTACAACAACTGTTATAACTTAAAGTAAACTGCAACACCTGGAAAGTCCTGGTAATATCACCCGTCATGTCTTCTTCCTTTACCAGTCAACGTCTTTAAAAGCCAGCAGTGATCCACATTAGCAGTACGCCAGGCTCCAAGACAGATCGGAAATCTACTCAGTAATTACTTATACACATTAATTTATATATGCAAAATTTATATAGAAAGATATACATTTGAACTATTCTAAACATCTCCTTTGTGTTCCTGTAGATTTTGAAAAACAAAACAATGGAACGCAATGGGCAAGGAGCACTAAATATTTTTTCTTCTTTTATTATAATTTCATGATTTAAAAGCAAATATTTAGCAATAATTTGTTTGGTCGACACTTCATGTTCAAAGGAAATAAGAGTACAACATGGAAATGTGAGTTTAGTAAAGAAGTGAACAAATTCAAATGACAAACATTCATCAGATGATTACTGAGTTGGGTCAGTCTTTATTGTCAGCATTGGGAGAAATTCACCTTCGACATTCGAGAGAACTTACCATCTCACGCATATAATTTTCCCTCTTAATCAAACTACTACAGAAACATTCACGCATACACATATATACACACACACAATGCTTATACAAACACACAACACATAATATTGAAGAATGATTGCACAATGCCCTACTTTACTCACTTTATTTTTTTTTAATGTGTATTTTGTTTAGAACTCTGACTCTTGATGTGTTAAATGATTTATTATAAGATGCCACCGGTGTGGATTCCTCTTCCTGTAATGCCTGTGGAATTTTGCACCTGTAAATAAACCTGTAATTCAACTTTTTTTTTTTTTTAATATCTACCATCCTTATGCTGAATGTGACACGCCCCCAGAGTTTAAAAGGACGGAGCAGTCTTTACAGTATCATCACACCGTACAACGCTTCTTATTCACGACATACAAAATCATCCATCTTATCATTACAGGTAATTTTTTTTAATATAAACAATTATTACATGTTGGATTTGCTTTTATTAACTTTAACTTTATTCCTTATATTACTTTCTTTCATACACATTGTATTACTCTACTATTAATATAAATATTTGTATAAAATTACCATAAAAGCATGACTCTGTGTGTGTGTGTGTGTGTGTGTGTTTTAGCAGATATGGAGACCAGACTGATTGTGGTGGTTGTGTTTTTCTGCGCTGTTTGTCGTTTGACTGAAGCCCAGGCGATGGCCACGACGGCACTCAGTGTAAGAAAAGCACAGCATTAGCCTCACTGGCCCTGAATCTCAGGTCACGTTGTGTAACTCAAATTTTATAAATTCAACATATTTTGAATTGATATATAGAAAATGAGTAAATTACATTTTTTTTCAAATGTTGTAAAATTGGTCGGGTGATGAACTGAACAGGAGGATTAATGACGGCTCGTTTTCTTCCTTCTGATCTTCAGGGCAACATCACTACTAATGGTTGTGGCAGCACTAAGCTGTGTGTGTTGAGTCCACCTTTTTGCGAACCTGCGGAAAGCTCCAGTTGTTTTTTGAGCTCTACTCAGCTCAACAATTCTATACTGACTGTGGAAATCTCCGGCATGAGCTCAGGATATGTGGCGTTGGGGCTCACACCCACTACCAACCTAACCACGAACCTGACTATGGTAGCATCATTAACTCAAAAACACATTTCATTGGCTAATAAGCTTAAATATATTTAAACAAACACTCAAAGAAATGTTTACTTTGCATGTAATATTATATTTTAAAAAGTGTTGAAAGTAGTGTGCTTATAATAGCATTTTAGAGTAAGCTGTACATTATTTAATTACATTTTTATATATTTCACAGTATTTACACCAGTAAAGAGCTTCAAAATTAGCAGACTTTGCTATGGTGTATGTTTTAATTAGCTGTGATTATAATTCTTATTATTAATATTTACAGTTCTAACTGGGGTTTCTTATCCTTATCTTTGCTCCCTCCTTAGGGTATAACATAACAGAGCTGAACCTCCTTCCCAGTGCACTCATAAACAGTGTAGAAAGACAATTAGGATATAACACCTGAAAGTACGACTGCTTGTGTGTTTTGTAAGTTGGGCCATAAGGTTTTTATTGCCTGCTTGGTCTGACGAGCTAACCGGCTGCCAAAACACAGGCTGAACTGAAACTCAAACTGGGAGACCACCTTTAACAGCTGGCAGACGGAAACAGTTTCTGAATTACTCTTTCTAGTACTACAGAGTAATTTTTTAAGAAAATAACACAACAGTTAGAAAATCTCTGCCGTTAATTTATCAATATAGATGAGTAATAATGAAACAGGAAATCTGATGGATTTAATTTCCTTGTTCAAGTCATCACTTCCATGGTGTTACAACTGTAATAATTGTTCTTTTTAGGGACCTGGTGTGTTTGTCTGTGGCAACAACAACAGCAGCCCCTTCTTTGAAACAGCTACTCCGAACGGCACAATGTTGACTCCTGTTAACGTGGTATGACTCATATAGAAGTTTGCTTGAGATTTGTCAAAAGTGACATAGATTTCAGATGCATTGCAAATATTAAGAATTCAATGAGGGACTTCATTCATTTTCATACAGAATGCAGTTGCTCCTACCAATAAATGCATAACTTTTGATGCTAACCTTTTATATACCTTTCAGATTTCCAAATTCTTATGAATTTACAATCCTAAAATCCACCATGCTCATAGTCCAGGCAATGTTCCATCAAATACTGAGAGATCTCTAACCTTAACACTGTCTCTCTCTCTCTCTGTCCCTCTTCATAGACCTCCATAAATATAACTTCTGTTCAGGGGTCAGTAATGACAAACCAGAGTCGTATTCAGTGTATTATCACCCTCAACTCCACCTTCCTCACAGCGGGTGTTCAGCTGCCTTTCAACCTCACTATCCTCAATGGAACCACAAACGGTGAGTTTTCATACTTGTATCCTGCTTCATAGTGATTCATTAGAGTTTTTCTTATGACTTATGTGAAATCCATCATAATCACACACACGCTCACACACACTTTACATTTTAACCTTTTGTTAAATAGCTGTTTTCAAAAATCATATTAAGTCATATAACATAAAAATCTTTTTTTTTCAACTAAGATTACCACAAGATATATGCAAACATTTTAGTGCATCGTAGATATGTAGTAAAAAAAAATTGTTTTTCCACAAAAAATAAAGTTCTTTTACGGCTCTAACAGGATATATCCTACTATCCTCCTACTGTCTTGAAATAAAAATATAGCTGAAAAATACGAGCATACAGCTAAGGTAAACAGAAATACAATTTGCTTGTGTGTGAATAATCAATATAATACAAATCAATATAGCAGTGCTCAGCTGTTATATACTTTTCTCACACAATGAACACACAAAACACAAAAGAAAAAAATTTAACCAAAAGAGAAAATTATCAAGGGTTTTCCATTCCACTCCAACAGGAACAGACCTGGGAAATGCTACTACAATATTTACCTCCAGTGGCCCATTAGACCTGGCAAATCCAAGGAGCAATATTCCATCCACGGTATCAGTGTTCCTCCTCACCTTATCATTAACTACACATCCATGTTGTGTTTTAGGGAGTTAATGACACTGATCAGACCTGTGTTAATGTCAGTTTATTTTTTATTTATTGTTTTGCAGCTCAACATTACTCGTAACGGTTGTGGCAGCACTAAGCTGTGTGTGTCGAGTGGGCCTAGCTGCGATCCTGCAGGAAACTCCAGCTGCTTTTTCAGCTCAGTTCAAGTGAAAGGCCAAAATTTCTCCGTTGAACTCAGCGGGACGACGTCAGGATACGTGGCACTGGGACTCACTAAACAGGTAGAGCTTGAATAATGTACTTATTAATGGAATTATTATTTATTACTTTTAATTATAGTTTGTCCTGACGATTCGTAATATAAGAAACAGCAGACAGCTTTACTTAATGTAATTATATCTAACCTAACTACGCCTGTACTACTTCTCTCTCTGCATGTACACATATACAGTGTTTACCTCTTTTGTAATACTGTTGGTAATTATTTACTGTTCAGGATATTTTACTTGCTACTGTTTTTCACTTTCTTCCCTGGAAACAAAAGTCACTGAGTGACTATTTTAAATTTGAGTTGGTTTTCTTTTTAGGGAATCACTACAGTGTTTGTCTGCGGCAATAACAACAACGTGTTCTTCTTCAGAACTGCTACTCAAACCGGCACAGCTCTGAACCTTGCCACTGTGGTGAGACACAAAGTATTAACAAGCCAAGCTCAAAATGAATATCAGATTAAGAGTTGGGAATGCAAATGAATTCCTTTTTGTCCTCAGAACAATACATACCTGGAACAAGGTGTAGTAGTACAAACCCCGAGTCTAGTTCAGTGTATCTTCAATGTCAGCACCAATTTCAACACCAGTACCAAGGCTGAGGACACCACGTACACGGTCTCCATCTTAAGCGGAACCACCAACGGTGAGCTTTGATCAGACATCAGACTTTGATGCTCTTTAATGTAGATTCAGACTCACACACCCTTGTTTCTCTTTCCTTTCATTTGTTTATTCATAATTTCTGCATAATATAAAGTTCATTAAGTGAATAACCAGACAGGGGTTTAAGGCTGCTCTCGTGCTTTGCGGGTTTTTTTCCTCTCAATTGTCACTAAACATTTTACATATAATCCTAAAAAAGCAGCCATTTTACCTTTTTTATTCAATATTTTACAAGTTTTTTTTCCTCTTCAGCAATCAGGTAACCGTTTGAAGGTACCAAAAAAAATCTGAAGGAAGATGTGATTGGTCTTTAGTAAGTGAATGGAATGCTGAATGAAAAATATTGCATTGTAAATATTCCACCGTTATAATGTATTTAAAAATAACTGCATGCACATTTTGGGAACTGTCGTGAGGGAACGAGAGGTGGTGTGAAGTCTCACTTTCCATGAGGCTGCGTAAGGTCAACTAGCACACACAGCTCAATACCGCCTGACTTTCTGCCTCCAAAGCTACGGTGAAAGCAAACAACTTCCTCATAACACGAGCTACACCAATCTTTATTTCATCTGCAGTACTGAGTGCGGTAGAGGAGCAGGACACCGTCACTTAAACCTGACATTCTTAATATTAATTGGGACAAATGACAAATCATTATCAAGGACTGTAGCAAAGGTCAGATGTCATCACTGAAAGGTTAATCTATCATTCAAAAACCGAATATACAAGCATAGATCAAAAACCAGGAAGAGACATGAACATGAACTCTGAAACGCAGCTCGAAACAAACATCCCGCTCAACAAGATTGTGTTGAAACAGTGACTCACAAAGACTTAGGTATACAGTGTAGTTAGGGGAGGAGCTGAAAGCAGGTAAGAGTAACAGTTACACACCAGGAAGACAACCAAGGACAGGACATGATCCAGAACAAAACACATGACCATACAAAAAAAAAGCACATTAAAATGCACAAATTGCACTGTGATTCCAAAGGAAATACATGAGAGAATAAAGAATAAATTTAACACGGAACGCAAGTCAGACTAGTTAATTAGCAGATACTGACGAGGACTGGTAAGAGTGTTGTTATGGCTCCATTTTGTTTATTGCATTCAGTATTTATTTTCCTCTTTTTTCATTAGTTCATATCTCCAGAATACAGGTCACTTCTGCAGCATTACAGCTGTCCCTTGACTCATCATACCCTCCCTCTTCCTCTCACCTCACCACACACACACACACACACACACGCACACGCACACACACTCAATTCAATTAGGATTTAAAGGGGAGCAAACTGATTCTTGATGCAACACAATGCATCTTGTCTCGCATTTTTTTAACTGCATACAAAAACACAAATCCTCAGGTTTGAACAGTTTTTAAACTTGAAACTTTTTGTTTAACAGTTGTTTTCAAAAATCCTTTGTTCATAAAAAGAACTCTTTTTGGTAACTAAGATGACAAGATATGCGCAAACATTTTTTTGGATTTAGTGCATTGTAAATATATAGTAAAAAAATAATGGTTTGATATAGAAAATAAAATATTTTTACAGCACTATAACAGGATAAATCCCTTATTGTCTTGGAATAAAAAAAATAACTTCAAATACAAACATGTAACCCTTTTTTTAGTAGGATATGTAAAATGACTTAGCTGGGAAAAAAATGTGACAGGTACTTAACCAAAAGAGAAGTTTAATAAGGATGTTCCCTTCCATTCCTACAGGAACGGTCCTGGGACCTGCTTCCTCTGTATTTACCTCCAATGGACTAGTAGACCTGGCAGATCCAAAAAGCAATGTTCAGTCCAGGGTATCAGTATTCCTCCAGACTTTCCTCTTACCTACACATCCATGTTGTGTTTTAGGGAGTTAATGACACTGATCAGACCTGTGTTAATGTCAGTTTATTTTTTATTTATTGTTTTGCAGCTCAACATTACTCGTAACGGTTGTGGCAGCACTAAGCTGTGTGTGTCGAGTGGGCCTAGCTGCGATCCTGCAGGAAACTCCAGCTGCTTTTTCAGCTCAGTTCAAGTGAAAGGCCAAAATTTCTCCGTTGAACTCAGCGGGACGACGTCAGGATACGTGGCACTGGGACTCACTAAACAGGTAGAGCTTGAATAATGTACTTATTAATGGAATTATTATTTATTACTTTTAATTATAGTTTGTCCTGACGATTCGTAATATAAGAAACAGCAGACAGCTTTACTTAATGTAATTATATCTAACCTAACTACGCCTGTACTACTTCTCTCTCTGCATGTACACATATACAGTGTTTACCTCTTTTGTAATACTGTTGGTAATTATTTACTGTTCAGGATATTTTACTTGCTACTGTTTTTCACTTTCTTCCCTGGAAACAAAAGTCACTGAGTGACTATTTTAAATTTGAGTTGGTTTTCTTTTTAGGGAATCACTACAGTGTTTGTCTGCGGCAATAACAACAACGTGTTCTTCTTCAGAACTGCTACTCAAACCGGCACAGCTCTGAACCTTGCCACTGTGGTGAGACACAAAGTATTAACAAGCCAAGCTCAAAATGAATATCAGATTAAGAGTTGGGAATGCAAATGAATTCCTTTTTGTCCTCAGAACAATACATACCTGGAACAAGGTGTAGTAGTACAAACCCCGAGTCTAGTTCAGTGTATCTTCAATGTCAGCACCAATTTCAACACCAGTACCAAGGCTGAGGACACCACGTACACGGTCTCCATCTTAAGCGGAACCACCAACGGTGAGCTTTGATCAGACATCAGACTTTGATGCTCTTTAATGTAGATTCAGACTCACACACCCTTGTTTCTCTTTCCTTTCATTTGTTTATTCATAATTTCTGCATAATATAAAGTTCATTAAGTGAATAACCAGACAGGGGTTTAAGGCTGCTCTCGTGCTTTGCGGGTTTTTTTCCTCTCAATTGTCACTAAATATTTTACATATAATCCTAAAAAAGCAGCCATTTTACCTTTTTTATTCAATATTTTACAAGTTTTTTTCTTTATCTCTTCATTAATCAGTTAAAAGTTTGAAGGTACCAAAAAGGTTTGAAGGACGAAGTGGTTGGTCTTTAGTAAGTGAATGGAATGCTGAATGAAAAATATTCCACCATTATAATGTATTTAAAAATAACAGCATGTACATTTTGGGAACTGTCAACGAGAGGTGGTGTGAAGTCTCCCTTTCCATTTCTGCAGCATTACAGCTCTGTCCTTTGACTCACCATACCACCACCCACCCACCCACCGCCACACATACACACACACACTTGTGGTTAATGTGGTAGGACAAGATATATCAGGAAGTTAGAGAAATAAATAATAAAATAGGAATGTAAAGGTCCCAGGTAGGGAAAGGGGAGACTGACACGAAAGGTGTTTTTGAGGTGATGAACTGTTTCTGTTTTTCAGCATCAATAAGAATCAAATCAATCAGAAACACACACACACACACACACACACACACACACACACACACGGCTTTCTCACACCTCACCACCGCTCACTGAGGGCATAAAAAGGAATAGGGTTAATGATTTCCAGGGGCACTCACTCACCACTCCCCATCTCCAACTTCGCTCCCCTGCCAGCAGGCGGTGCTCGGCCACGCCCCCACTGCCACAAGAAATAAACTGGGTGGACGACAAACAAATACTTTTTCCTGTTTTCATTTTTTTTCCAATGCTTTCTTGGTGAATCATGCTTCTACAGCCTTTCAAAATAATTGACTCAATTTAATACATCTAATGCTTATCGAATGGTTTTCTTTTCTTGTTTAGTTTTTTCCAAAAGAGAGGTTTATTAAGGATTCTCTGTTCTATTCCTACAGGAACACAACTGGGACCTGCTACTGCACTCTTTACGTCCAGTGTTCCACTAGACTTGTCAAATCCAAAGGCCAATGTTCCGGTAACAGTAATGGACTTTATGGTCTACCATCATCATCACCACTCCTGACCCTTCTGTTAACTACATATCCGTGTTGTGTCTCTTTGAGTTATGTTAATGACACTGATGACAGTCCTCTGTTAATGTTGGATTGTTTTTGTTTGTTTGTTTTGTTTTGTTTTTCAGCTCAACATCACTCGTGACGGTTGTAACTCCTCTAAGCTGTGTTTGTCGAATGCATCTAATTGCGATCCTGCAGGAACCTCCAGCTGCTTTTTCAGCTCAGTCAAAGTGCAAAACCAAAATTTCTCATTTGAACTCAGCGGGACAACTTCAGGATACGTGGCACTGGGACTCACTAAACAGGCAAAGAATGCACAATGTCGTTACTAATTGCAATAAAAATATTTCAGTGTGTTTATACTGCAGTTTTTGTCTTTCTGCTAATATGTGTACATCTTTATATTTAGAACAATGCACCTACTTTCGTGTTTGTCTGTGGCAACAACAACGCCACTAACAACAGCATTTTCTTCTTTACACCAACTATTAAAAATAACACAAGTCTGAGCCCGAGTACTGCGGTAAGACTCAAAACTATGAATCTGATCTTGTATAAATTTAACAATGAAAGGCTGGAATGCACACAAATTTGTCTTTTTTCTTTTCTCAGAACACTGTATTCAACAACCAAGGTACTGTGACAGCAAACCCGTCAATTATTCAGTGCATCTTCAACACCAGCACCAATGTCACCGTCAAAGGCCAGGACACCCAATACCAAGTCTTCATCATGACTGGAACCACCAATGGTGAGGACACGCATCTTTAGTACTTTACCAGTAATAACTGACTAATGTAAAGTTTATTAAATAAATAATGAGACAGGAGTTTTATTATTAGGCTGCCTTCATACATTGACTTTTTTCTCATCTGTCAGAAAATGTTTTTCCATATAATCCTAGAGGAATAAGGTTCTGTTAAACATATTTGAAAAAAGTTTTAAACTCTTCAAAAGAGTCGGCAAGTGCTTTGTTAACTCTCAACTAATCAGACCACAGGTTGGAGAAAAAACATACAGAGGACAAAGTGCCAGGCAGAATGAACCTGGAATCAAATGCAAATGTGACCAAAAAGAACCACATATACATATATATATAGGACAGGAACGTGACATGATGTCTCACTTTTAACTGCGGCTGCATGCATTTACAGTTTTTTACAATCACTATGACAGTTTTTTCAAAACATTTAACAAGTTTCCTAAACTCTTAACGCACCATCACACCTAAAACACACAATTGGCAAAACGG
>JAQLOM010160236.1:0-12418 GCA_030068315.1 Chrysichthys thysi
GACACTTCCACATCATTGCATTCCGTTTTTATTTACAATTTGTACTTTGTCCCAACTTTTTTGGAATCAGGGTTGTAGGATGACCACCTAAAGCACTGCTGGAGCCAGGTACTGCAGATAGATAGCGTGCTGACCACTCCACAAAGCAACATCCCATAGCATTGCTCACAAACTGGTGCTCCTCTTTAGCTATGTGGGCATCCCTGGGGGCATCCTGATGGATCAAGGCACTCTGTTTATCACCTGGCTCATGCAGGACCTCTGCCAGCTGCTACAAGTGTAACATCTCTGAAAGTCTGTTTATCAGTCAATCCACAGACTGCCGGGCTGGTGGAGTGCTTGAATCAGACTCTGAAGTGCATGTTCCACCATTTCACTGATTCAGAGGACCGCAACTGGGACTTACTCAACCCCTACGTGCTCTTAGCCACAGGCCTCAACAGGGTTTACACTGTTAGAGTTACTGTTCTGACAGTGTCCATGGGGCCTGTTGGACATTGAAGATGTGGGAGGTGCAGCCATAATCGTACCACTTTGTGGTTTATATGCCCACAAAATGCAGAAGAGGAGTGACTGAGTTGCTCCGATTATTGCGGCACAGGAAGAACATAAACAAATGTACAATCGGGTGGCTTGGCCTCATGAATTCTACCTTGGGAATAAGGTCCACCTGCTCATCCCAAGCACCTCTTGCAAATTCTTGGCCCACTGGCAGTCAACCTACACCATCATGTACCGCCTACAGCAGCCTGGTAAGCATGCAGAAACACAAGTTATATCATGCCAATGTATTGAAACATTGGATTGAGCCAGGTCCCATCCTCCTAACCTCTGTCTCTCTTTCTGTTTCAAGTCTTGTAGAGCAGGTTGAGAAAGGTCCTGATCTCATGCCAGCACAGCAACTAGATCTCAGCGAGCTGGAACAGCAGTTCTGTGACATCATCTCCACCGAGCCTGAATGGATCTCTGTAGTGCAACACCACATTTGGACACCCCCACCCCCAGCACAGGGATCGTCAGGCACATTCTTCCTGTGCTGCGATGATTGGAGCGACTCAGTCAATACTCTCCTGCATCTTATGGCCAGAATATCGAGGCCAAAGTGGCAGAAATGCTACGGAATAGAGTCATCAAGGAGTCCACAAACCTTTTGGTCCAACCCCATTGTTGTCATGTCCAAACCAGATGGCATCCTGTGTTTATGCAATGACTTCTTGAAACTCAACGAGGCCCCATAATTGAATGGCTATCCAATGCTGTGGGTGGACAAGCTGATTGAGCAGCTGGAAAGGGCTTGGTTTATTTCAACCCTTGACCTCACTAATGGTAATTGACGAGTTCCTCTTGCCTCCACCTCATGCCAGAAGATGGACTTTTCTACATCCTCCAGTTACTAGCAGTACCGAGCCCTTCCCTTTGGACTCCAGGGAGCACCACCAATGTTTCAGCAGCTGATGGACATCATCCTGTGAACACCGCGACTATCTGGACATTGTCGTCATCCACTTATCTACTTGGGAAGACCATCAATACCACCTTCGCCGAGTCCTTGAGGAGCTCTGGAAGGCGGGACTAACAACCAACCCAAGGAAATGCCATCTGGGGCTGACCAAGACACAGTACCTGCATCGGGCGAGGCCAGCTAAAGCCTCAGGAGAAGAAGGTGGAAGCTGTGTGGTAGGACCCCCATTCCATAACAAAGAAAGAAGCACACGCCTTCTTGGGACTAGCCAGCCATTAGCATCGATTTGTGCTAAACTTCACCTTCATAGCCACCCAACTCTCCAAGTTGACCAGGAAGGGTGAACTGGACAAAATCCGTTGGATGCTTGTGGCCAAGAGATCCTTCACTGAGCTGAAGATGCCCCTCACCAGCTCCCCAGTCCTTACAAACCTGGACTTTCAGTGTCCCCTCCTGGTTCAGGCTGATACATCAGCCTTGGAGCCTTACCTTTACAAGAATGGGACAGGGAGGAGTATCCCGTAGTGTACATTAGCCGTAAGCTGATGCTCACAGAGCAACGCTACACTGCCATCAAGCAATAAGCTCTCGCCATCAAGTGTACTGTGGAGGAGCTGCAATATTACCTGTCTGACCAGCACTTCATCCTGATCACAGATCACGCACCCCTCCAATGGCTGGCTAGGCCCACTAACAGCTGATCATTCTGGTTGTACTCCTTTGGTTCATGTTACTATATTTTTTGTGGATTCTGGAAAGAACTCTTAAGAAAAGACTCTTTTGTTTCTGTGGGAAGAGAAGAGCAGTCACAGAGATATTGTGGAAGAGATTTCCAGAGTTTGGGGGCCATGGCACTGAAGGACCTGCCTTAAAGAAAATGTCTTATTAAAGAAAATGTTGTACAATCATTCTTCTCTAGAAAAATTACTGTTCAAAAAAAATCAGTGAAAGCCCAATATGGCATGACATTAATGACTGTATGCAAACTATAACAGATAAATATATGAGAGAGAGAGAGAGAGAGAGAGAGAGAGAGAGAGAGAGAGAGACCATAGTGTGTATACCTTGACAACACATACCCAGTTTTATGTGGACTTTATCAGTGGGCATAATGATGCTTGGGTACTGGTTAGTTGTGGGAGGAGGTGTAAGGCCTGTATTTGAAGGTGAAGCATCCAGAGGATAGCACACAGTTTCCATCAGATTCAGCTGACCATTCCTTCGAACCTTGTGTCCCAACCCATACATCATTACACGGGCCCAGGGAGCCTTATACAGAGAAGAGCTAAAAGACAAAATAAATTTTTAGAAATGCAGTGCTCTTCTAAGAGTATTTTATGTGAAAGTCTATTGGATTATTGAACAAAATTTTGGATTAAAACCTCTAATGTAACCAATCTGTGAAGAAAAAAAATGTACATACTCCTTGCGGCATCCCAGCTGATTTTCTTTACAAGAAACCACCACAAATGCAGCACCAGGGAAGCTGACATCCATGCTGACCTTTGACTCTGAGATTGTAAACTCCTCTGATGTGAACTGCTCTGGAGCATTCTTAATTTTCAATAAGAGAAAAATGTATAATTTTTAATATGTAAAGACTACTCAGTCACACAAAAACAAGTGAATGTATTTACATCTTTATATGTATGCTTGCATGAAGTGAAGAGTAAAATGTTTTGCAGACTTTGAATGCACCTAATTATTCTACATAATGGTCACTTTGTGTAGATCATGTGACCTCAAAACTTAAGCAAAGTGGGTGTAGATAATAATTTGCATGTCTTTTAATTGCTGTTGTCACAATCACTCACTAAGTAAGCAGTTAAGAAAGAGAATACAAATGTGAACAATACAAATTTCAGCACTGATTATTCATTCCTGCATGAGAGGGCATTTCTCACCACTGTTCCCTCTTAGTTTCCTCAATTATTTACACAAAAAAACACGTGTGTTACATCCAATAGTACAGTACTCTATGTCAATGCTGCAGCAAATGAGGTGCTAGTACAATGCCTGTAAAACCATTTTCCCATTAAATCATTTAAAGAGAGTTGGCACCCAACTGAAAACTTGAACCAAAACATGAAAACATTCCAGATTTGGGAAAATGGTAATGATCCCAGTTGTCTAAGTAAATGTGATTTAGCCTGACAACAGCACAACTTGCGTGACAGAGCAGGCAAAGAGGAAACAACTTCTGAAGATACCCACAGAAAGATGTTTTACAGGATTTGCTTTCTATTGCAGGTGTTATTTAAATAAACCTTTTAAATGTACTAAGTTTTGGTTATACAAATCTTTTTTGTATTAAAAAACTTTTTTTTGTTTATATAAAACAAAATTGATATAATACACAAAATTTGAATAGTTGACACAGTATTAGGCAGGAGTTTTAAAAACCAGAACAGATATTTGTAATGACAAAATACTGTGAATGAAAATGCACTGATTTGGCTTATAGAGTAAAACAATTCCTTTATTTATTTGTTAATAGTACCCAGAAGAATAAAGGCTAAAATATTGACTATTTTACTATCACTATTTTTAATGCATTATATATATATATGGCATAAAGTTAATTACTTTAAACTATGCTGTCTTCCTCTTTGATGCACTCAACTTTTCAGTAATACACATTTCATGGTTCAGCTATTGTAATAAACCATAACACTGAAAAAAAACTAAAGCTGTGCCACAAATGCTAATTTTTACATCAATAAGGACTCACCATAGGTTCACATTTTTCACCATTCTGATGTTTGATATGAACATTAACTTAAGTTCTTCACCTGTATCTACATGCTTTTATGCTTTCTTTCATTTTTTTTGGCAGTAGCTAAGATTTAAGAAATGCTTTAACTATACACTAATACGCTTCATAATACACCATTTTTGTGATTTTGTCAATGCAATTTATTTTATCTAGAGTTACATTTATGTAACTAACAAAGATTTTCTTAGTTATATTTTGAATTTTGAAGAAATCATGCTTAAATTCAAACAGTGATGTTCTGGTTGATGACCTAACTCATTGAATAACCTGTGGTTCCTAAATGGGTCATTTTATTTACAAATGGGATAATAAGAGAAACTCCTTTTTGCCATTCATCTTATTCATAAATCAGTCTTTTACAAAGGGCATGTGAAATTGTTTGCATAAACTCAGCTGAATTAAAAATTTAGGAAATGCTGATTTTCTATGTTCTTGTGTGTGTACGGTGATGAATACAGGTGATTACCTGTAATTACCTGGCATGTGGACAGCACAGCTAACTTGCATTTGGTGATGCCCACAAAACTCTATAATAGGCAAAGTAGGCGTATGTCTCCTTTTATACAGCAGCTTTTTTAATTGAACAACTAGTCTTTTTTGGATCTGTATAACTGACTTGTTTCCTGTAATTTATCAGATTCAACATTTATTTAATGTAATGATCAAATGCTGTAATGTTCTTTATGTAATGATGTGCTTTAACTTTGTAATGCTCAAAGCTTGAAAAACAAGTTAAAACTGAGGGTTATCTTCCAATTTACACACAGTATAAAAACTTCAGCAAGGGTTTAAGCAGTCACTTGAGAAAGCATCAGCCCAAAAACAAAAGAAATCAGTTTAGACTTGAGAAAAAGAATTGTTGATGCTCACAAAGAAGGAGATGGATATACAAAGTTATCACAGTGTTTCCATGCGTCAAGAACTGGAGTGAGAAGTATCAAGAAATTCACACAGTACAAAACAAGCCTGGCAGACATAGGAAGCAAAAGATTTCAAAGATGCTAGACAGAAAACTAATGAAAGACGTGCCTAAAGACCCCAGAACAACTGCCAAGACACTAGTGAATTGTAGTCCCAAAGAAGACAATCACCAGAACCCTGCACAGGAATGGACTGTGAGGTTGCAGACCAAGAAAAACTCCACTTCTGCAGAAGAGACACTTTCAAGCCACACCGAAGTATGCTAAGGACAACTTGAGGAATGATTATGCATACTGGAAGCCCATCCACTGGTCAGATGAGACAAAATTGGCGCTCTTTGGCCATAGAGATGCTGCTTATTTTTTTATAGACAGAAGGGAGAGGTATAAAACCCAAAGAACACATTCCTCGCAGCGAAACATGGTGACGGGAGTATTATACTGTGGAGATGCTTCAGTTCGTCTGCAACTGAGAGTCTCATCAAGTGGAAGGAATCATGAAAAAAAGAAGGATATATGAATATTTTGAAAGTAAACCTCAAGCAATCACCGGCAAAACTGGGTCTGGGTCATTGCTTTTCAACATGACAATGACCCAAAACATACGTTGCTCCTGGTGAAGAACTACCTCGAGAAGACCAAAGTAACTGACTGGCCTGTACAAAGCCCTGACTTTCCCATTGAGAGATCCGCTTGAGAGATTCACCAAAGAATGGGCTATGATTGCTCAGGAGACGTGTGTGAGACTTGTTGAAAACTACAACAAACAACTGCAGGCTGTTATCTAGTAAAAAGGATATACAATTGACCATTAGCATCAGGAGGGCTAATAATTTTGACCCTGGTAGTTTTTGGTTTTTGTGAATTAATTTTCTTTCTGTGTGCAAAGTAAAATAATGTAAGCACCAAAATGAAACTAGGATGTTTGGAAAAGCTTTGTTAAAAATTCCTTGCTCTAGTTAACAGCACTTGGGAAATACTTTTTAAAAACATTTAAATTTCATAGTGGGGCTAATAATTCTGTCCTCATCTGTATATAGTCCTGTTTCTCTTACACTGCTGCAGATTTTGCACTTTATGACAAATGACAAAAATACTGTATCCCAACAGTGGTTTTAAGAATGTTTCACAGAAGACAGTCAACAGGGCAAAACCAGCCAACTCTAAGTACCTGGAGGAAACAACAGATCTGCCTGGTCAGCTCTAGTAAGCTGTCCTCTCCTTGGTGCAAGGCTCTGCTGATAGCAACAGTCAGCCACTCCCGAATGGTCTGTGCATTACCTTGGTAGAAGAGTTCAGTTGGGGAACAGCTTTGACCTTTCAGGTTATGTAGCATCGACTGGGACAGCAAGAGAGAGCTTGAGCTAATGGAGCCATCTGTAGGAGCAAAATAACCAAGCACCATAACCATATAACTCAACTCAAGCAAATAGTTATTTTTTTAAATTTACAAGTTACTAGTTTCTACAGTCCACTGCTTCACATACTCCTTTATACCAAAGAACAATTTTATGTACTTTAATGATTTTCTGACAACCATTATGCCATTGCCTGAAATATATCAGAGTTCATTTTTAGTCAGTCCATAGACACAACTCATGACCAGGACAAAACAGTTATTGAAAATGAAATATCTAATTAACTAATGAATTAACATTGAGGCACCCAAGCCAGGAATGTGTCTTAGAAAATGAAAAGAAAGTAGAGATCCCAGAGAAAACCCACATGGACACAGGAAAAACATTTAAAACTCAACAGAACCTAATCTAAACTGCAGATTAAACTTCTCTAATAAAATGTAAAATATAAATATATAAATAAACTATTAATTACCATTTGTTTTTTATTCCTAAGTCTTTAAAGCTAAGACTTTAGCTCATCTCTGTCAAGGTGTTTGTTTACATAACTGAAGTACATTACATTACATTAACTAAATTAGTTTTCTTAATAAATTAATTAATAAATATTTGATTTAAGTATTTTATAATTTACATCACTTGAATAAAACTAGCACTGTTTGCTTGACTGTCTTCAAACCATTAAGCCTATAAATTTAAAAACTTGATAAGTTAACATTATGAAAAGCCTTAAATTAACATTTGTAAATGTATATAGCCAGCTTCAGATTTATTGGCACCAATTTGCAAATCCCGTTGCCAGCACTGAGTCTCACATAATTCCTAATAAGAATAAAGAATATAGCACAATTATTAGGACTTTTAAAAAAAAAAAATCTCTTCAGATCCTCTACAGATCTATACGTCTGTGGACTTGCCTCTTTAGCTGAACCCACAGAATTTCAATACAGCTTAGGTAAGGACACTGGGATGGCCATATCAAATGTTCGTATCTCTTATTATTGAACCATATTGTGTAGATTAGGATGTACATGCACCAACCACTTCATTAGGAACACCTACATACCTGCTCAAAAAATGTGATGAGTTACTTTGACTATTGCATAGTTGTTGGTGTCAGACAGGCTTATTTGAGTGTTTCATTAGCTGGTCTTGGTGAATTTTCCCCTAGGGGAAATAATTCTTAATGTTCCGAAGTAGCCTATCTGTCCCAGAGTGTTGAACATTCTGTGAAGCCTTTTTCCTCATCACAGTTATAAAGAGTGGCTATTTGAGTTAAGGTGCCTTCCTATGGGCTGAGGCTGTGGTTCTGGGATGTTTGGGTGTCTGCCTTGGCTAGTGGGAGTGGGGGGCTGGAGTGGGTCTGCTTTGCAGACTGGGGTTGTGGGTCCTGGGGGGCTAGTGGTGGCGGGTGCTGGCCTGGGCCCGGTGGCTGGCCTCCTCTGTATGGGTCTTGGTGCGGGGCCTGGAGCCCTGGTGTTTGGGATCGCCTGGTTCCTGGGTGGGTCCCTTCTTGCACGGGAGGAGTGGAGGCCTCCTGGCCGCCCCGCTGTGGGGATGGGTGGTCCCGTGTTGGGGTGTCCAGTTGGCGCCTCGGGGACTCTGGGTGCCCGCGGCCCCTTTGGGGGGGGAGACGTCCAGGCGGGGGGGGAGCTAACATTGCCTTGCTTGGGTTGTCTCGGACTCAGACCAGTCTGTTTTGTCTTTTGTGTATGTCTACTGTCATTTGAATGGAGGATGGATGAGGTAGGCTCCCCATTGTGGCAGGGGCAGAGGATGCCGTCCTCAGGTGCGGTGGGGTCCCGGGCTGTCCTCGTGGCAGTACCCGGGTCCACCTTCCCTCGCCCTGCGGGGGCGGTGTGGAGAGCAGGGGTACCTAATGAGCCAGCTGTTGCTGGGCCTCTTCTTCCGGGGGTAGTTTTCTACCCCCAGTCCTATATTTCCTGTTCCCCCTGCCCCCACTCTCTTATATAACACATGACCTATGCACATCACCATACATGTAGGGCCTTGGGGGGCAGATATAGTTCAGAGGTTGGGAGTGGGGCTGCGGCAGTGGCCCCGTTCACTTCTGTGCTATTATCTGCTCCTCAATTTTACTTACACCTTAGACATTTAGGCCCTTGGGGGCAGGTTTGTCATCTACCCCCCAATTTTAATTGCATCTTAGTTGTCACACAGTCATATTCATTCTCCACACCTCACACACACACCTCAACACATACACTTAACACATCACCTGCACCACCGAGAGTGGGGGGTCCTTCCACACCCCTGTTCTCTATGCTCTACCCGGGGCGGGTGTCCATCATTGGATCTGGGGCCGGTGCGGCTGCAGCCTGGGCTTCCTGCGGGGCCACAGGGATGGTGTTTGCTCGCCCACGTTTCGGGGGGGGGGGGGTGTCTGTGTGAATGTGCGTCTGTGTGTATGTGGGTGTGTGTGAGTATGAGTGGGTGCATGTGGGTGGGTGGCGGGTGTGTGTGCACGGATGAGTGTATGTACATGGCTGGGCCTGGGCCTGGGGCTTCCTGAACCATGGCTCCTCAGTGGGCGTTGCTACCCCTCACTGGGGTGCGGGTGAAGATTGGTCCCGGGGCGGGTGGCCGGGCATTCTGGCATGGCCGACAACCCGTTCCCCTTGGTGGCGGGGTCTGGGGCGGCTTGGGCCTCTTCGGCGTGGGGGGGGGGGTGGCTCTGCCGGGGGTCGGGGACGGATCTTGGATGCCTGGGGCCCTGGGTTCTATTCCACGGCTCGTGTGCAGGTTGGCTGGTCTCTGGTGGGGTCATTCGCCCGCTGCTTCTGGTTCTCTAAGGCTCTCGGCCACGGGCCGCGGGCAATCCATCTAGTGTCTCCCTCCTCTACTGCTAGGAGGGGTGCTTGGACGTCGTAGAGAGGTGTGGCCTCGGGTCTTCGGTGCTCTGGAGGGCTGCGTATGGCCTTGGCTTCCTGGATATCTACCCCTATCTGCCTCTGAGGGGTGTCATTATGGCTCATCACCCTCACTAACAAGTATATTTTGTGACCAAAACACACATGCATGCACACGCGCACACGCACACACAAACACACACACACACACACAACAAAATGGTAGATCTGTGCATTTATGTATTTGTTGTATATGTGCATTTGCTCCTGTGGTTTGTGTATTTTTTCATTTATTTTTTTTTGCAGGTGCAGCATTGGTTTATCTATTGTACTTTTCTATTTGTGCTCCGTCCCTTGTTATTTTGTGCCCCCCCCCCCTTTTTTCCTTTCTCTCTTCTTGCCCCCAGCATGATATTTACATTGGAAACTATAAATAAAGAAAAAACTGAAAAATATTAACAAGAGGAGTCTATAGCGAGTCTACAGTGCTCCTCTTGGCAAAACAAATGTGCTTGGCACAACAAGGCATTCAGACCACAATTCTGTTTGCTAAAGTGCCAGACAGGACATGCCTAAAAAAAATAAAAAATAAATAAAACAAAAAATTTGACAAAAAAAAGGGTGCATTCCTATGACCTCAAAACAGTTCATTCTCCTCTGAACTCTCTCACCAGCAAGGTATTTCCATCTCATGAACTTATGCTTATTGGATTTCTTTTGTTTGTTTTTTGAATTATTCTCTAATGAATAAAACTCCTAGGAGATCAGCAGTTTTGGAAAATCACAATGAAACCCATCTGGCAACAACCATCACTTCATGGTCAACTCAGTGAGATCACTTTTTCTCACCATTCTGATGTTTGACGTGAATATTAACAGACATTCTTGACTTGCATCATTACTTATTTTATGAAATGTGCTGTTGCCACATAATTAGCTGATTGGATAGATGAATGAAGGAGCATGTATTCCTAATAAAGTGGCCAGTGAGCATGTGCTTTGAATATTTTTCTTGCTGGAAGATCCAACCACAACTCACTTTCAGTTTCATGGGAGCGGCATCCTGCTTCTCATTTAAAACCTGGTACATGGTCCCTGAACCCCTTCATCAGCACACATATTTCACTCTGATACCTCCTTCTGAGCAGTCACTGCACTGTTTTACTATATTCCGCATCACTGGATTAGATTAGACTTATTCAATGTTTATCTGACTTTGCACTATTTTTATACATCACTACAGTTGCACAATGCCTCTTGCACTACAAGTTATTCAGATTCTACAATACAAAGGTATATATAAGTAAAAACAGGCTAAGCAACCATCTGCTAGCTGCACAGTCGTCACTCAGGTTTCACCATATTGAGACTGTGTCTGTTCCCCGAGCTAAACTAGAATGGAGAAATGCTCAGAGAATTTGTCTTAGCAATCTAATTAAAATAAATTTAGATTATACTGAACACACAACCAGCATCTTTGATCTAAAGCTACGACTATTTGATCTCTTCAGTTAGATCTCTTGCACCTAAAACGCTTATTGTCAACGAAATTATTACCGATCAGGCATTTAATGTACTGTGTTCAACAGAAACATGGATTAAACCTAATGAGTACATAGCATTAAACAAAGCTAGTCCTCCTGGCTACAATTATATACATCAGCCTTGTCTAACTGGCAGAGGAGGAGGCATCGCGGTTATCTATAAGGATAATCTGGGCATCAAACACAAGCCTGGATATAAATTCAATTCATTTGAGATTCTCAACACTAATATAACAAATGCAGGTCCAAAAAACAAGTCCTCCCAATCAATTCCAAAAATTATTATTTACAGACCCCCAGGCCCATACTCTGAATTCCTGTGTGAATTTTCAGATTTCATATCAGAGGTAGCTGTCTCGTTAGATAAAGCACTAATTGTTGGAGACTTTAACATCCATCTTGATAATACAGAAGATCCTTTGAGAACAGCATTCCTATCTCTTTTAGATTCAGTAGGGGTTTTTCAGCATGTAAAAGGATCCACTCATGATGGAGGACACACTTGATCTAATTCTAACTTTTGGATTAATTTCATAGAAAATATAGTCACTCTGCCACAGTCAGAAGCTATACCAGATCATTATCTCATCTGTTTTAAATTGTGTTTCAGTTATAATATATGCACCCTGCCATCCTATCGGGACAAATGAATATTTTCATCAGATACCTCACAGAATTTCGTTGATAATCTCCCGAACCTATCAACACTCAAATAACAAGCATAATCATTGATTAAGCATAATCAATTCTTCCCTTAGAACTGGTTATGTACCTAAAACCTTTAAATTAGCAGTCATCAAACCCCTGATTAAAAAACCTGAACTTGACCCCAATCATCTTTCTAGCTATTAGCCAATATATCCAATATCCAATCTTCCCTTTATTTCTAAAATATTAGAAAAGTCTGTAGCACAGCAGTTAAGCTCATATCTACACAGGAATAACATTCATGAAATGTATCAGTCAGGGTTTAGACCTCACCACAGCACAGAGACGGCGCTGGTTAAAAGTGGTATTTACTGGCATCTGATCAGGGTTATGTCTCCCTGCTAGTGTTGCTAGACTTTAGTGCAGCCTCTGACACCATTGATCATGATATACTCCTTGATAGATTAGAAAAGTCTGTTGGAATTACGGGTCCAGCCCTCTCCTGGTTTAGATCTTATTTGACTGATCATTACCAGTTTGTTGATGTAAATGGTGAACTCCTCCCCACATAGTAAGGTACACTTTGGTGTTCCGCAAGGTTCTGTGCTAGGCCTGTTGATTTTTTCCTTATATATGCTCCCACTGGGTAACATTATTCGTAAGCATGGTATTAGCTTTCACTGCTATGCTGACGACACACTGCATTACATTACATTACAGTCATTTGGCAGACGCCCTTATCCAGAGCGACTTACATTTCTATACACACAACTGTATGTTTCAGCAAAACCAGATGAGAGACACCAGCTTAATAAAATTGAGGATTGTGTAAAGGACATT
>JAQLOM010160294.1:0-12411 GCA_030068315.1 Chrysichthys thysi
TTACAGCCCGTTTACTAGCTCAAGCGGAAGTGGCGTACACCGCCACTGTGTATTCATCCGCTGATGAAATACAGTGCGTACTATTTTATTTCGATTTAAATGTTCTTTTAATGTTTGAATTAACATTTTTTTAAAATTATACTTTATATTCCAGAGTCTCGCGAAAGCCTACAAATTCCGTGAATCAAAATGTGAAAATCCGCGGTGCACTGAACCCGCGATAGGTGAACCGCGATATTGCGGGGGTTCACTGGATACAGTAATCCCCTGCTATAATCGCGATTCACATTTCGTGCTCCCGGCTATTCGCGGATTTTTAATTAGAATAAATCAGAATTTTTTTGCAGATTTCCCCAGTGTTATAAAATATAAACCTTAACTAAAATGGAGAATAATATTAATAATACATAAAATACAATACAGTGTATATGCTATTTACACAAGAGACAATGAACACGTAGCGTTGTTTATGAAAACGCGGTGTGGGGATACTGGAAAAAAAAATTGGCTGGTGGAACGAGTCTGGCCAATCGGAATGCCCTATTCGATTAACCTTGGTTGTGATTGGCTGCTGGCTACAATGCGTACACAGTTGGGGAGAAGCATCCAGGAACCAGCATTCGCCAAAGTATCGGCAGTGCTGGAGCTCCCATATTTCTGCCTTGAATTAATTTCTTTTTTTCCCCAACATCCATCCATTCCATTTAGAAAAATGGACAGAAGATCCGTACAGAAAAAGCCTAGGCTAGGCCAGTGTACTACATACATACAGGACCTAAAATATAAGTCCAGGCTATGCTAGTATAGCATACAGCAGACTACAGTACTTGCTATAAATGTGATGTTTCTACAAATTCGACACAAAATTCACCTTGCTATATGCTCACAAATGTTTTCTTTGTGTGTTTAATTGTGCCTAGAATGTGTTCAAAGAGTGTGAGAGGATCATTTAGGGCTTAACCTATTAAAAAAAATTTAAATTTGGGGATGGCGTTTGTGTATTGCGGCTTTTCGTGGAAAGTTTTGGAACGTAACCCCCACGAAAGGTGAGGGACTCCTGTAATCCTGGTTATAGTTTGTCTTTGGAATGGGGTCAATTTGATACTTGCCCGTCGTCTGTATTAATTTGCACACACAGGGCTGCATTCAGACTTACACACTGACTATGAACTTGATCTCAAGCCCATATTTTTTCCATGATATTGACTCAAGTGAGAAATAGTATTAAGTTGTATTAAGTTCAGCCCCACTACAGAATGGCATTTGATGCCAATATCAAACGCGACTCTATTAATTAATTCATTAATCTTTTTTGGTGGCACAGAGGATATCAGAAGAGACAGCTTCTTAATCTGAGATATTTCTTCTCTTAAGGTCTGAAATGATCATGGAGTAAAAGTTTAAAGTAAGCCGTAATGTTTTTTGCGAGGGTGAAAGCTCTTCTGATTCACTTTGCTTGGTAAAGTGTTTAACAATTTCACTCTTGACGGACGGCTAGCCCAATCACTCTGGTTTGAACTTCGTTACATCCGGGAAATCGATGAAGCAACAGAAAAACCTTTGCAGCCTCGGTCTCTGGCTGTGTACTAATAAGTGGACACGTAGGCTAAGGTTAAAGGTCAAGCAGAAGAACAGTTGTCTCCAGTGTGCACACAGTGGGACAAGTGAGCGCCAGATTATATGAAATAATAGCTGTGGGTCTGTTATTGTGAAGCTGCACAGTTGGGGGATGGGGTGGGGGTGTCGAGACACTTTCTCACTGCAAGTTTTGATCTCTCTTGAGCCATATTGTCCTGGATATTGAGGATCTAACCAGACAAGAGGGGTTTGCACATAATATTGTGAATACTGATCCATTTGAACCATCATTAAATCATTATGAATCACTAAAGATCCACATGCAGATATGATTCAACCCTATTGAGATACAGTGCAACAATTTTGGTACAGTTTAATTCAACACTATGTGATTCGATGCAATACGATGTGATACTAAAGAATACAATTCTAGGCAGTTCAATACGGTAACTCATTCCCCTCCATGATAATCCTCCATGTGAATCGAGGAGGGTCCGGCATGAGAAGGGACTTTTATTTTGAAATCCCAATGGTGCTATGGCAAGCGACCCACAAGGACTCTTATTTTGAAATCTCGTTATTTCTTTATTTTGTAATCTAAAATTGAAGGTCAAATTTCCTGGTCACGTTTCTAAATAATAAAGACAAAGGGGAAATGCTAATAATTCTATAATTAAGAAAAATTATGTTACGAATTATGTTGCATCTCAGTTGTATCATGTATTATATGGAAATATTTCTGATATGCGTAGCATTGCTGGGGCTGATTTACTGCCTGGTGCTGTATTTTCATTACCGTTGTTCAGCTTCAAGTGGCACTAAGAAAGACTTCATTCTGGATGGTCAACACGTATGCTCCCAAAAATATTACCCAATTCACATGAGAGAACAGAGAAGTGTTGGAAATGAGAAAACCTCAGACACGCCATTTATTTAAACAGCAAACCAAACTTGGGTCTCAACCACATCAGCAAGCCTTTCCCTCTCCTGCTGTTGACTGAACCGTCTCCAGCGGCCATTACAGATGCGTTGATGGGACGTAACAAGACAGTAGGGCTTCTTCTACTCATTCGAGCTGTCTGCACATCAGTAATTGGCCCATGGAGAGCGCAGATAATTGTGCATCCCTTTGGAACGGCACGTTATGTGTGTGTGGGGGGGGGGGGGGCAGGAAAGCCTTGATTGCCTTTTGTTAAGAAGGGGGAATTAGATTGCGGAGATCAAGACAGTCACATCGATCACGGCGGAGCGCTAAGCCCATGTTGCGGTTATGGCCTGGAGACAGCGTAGGTGATTTTTCATGGATTAAGGACGTAGCAGGAATCAGGGTACGGGGCGCATAATCCAATTATTTACACATCTACACATCGAATTAATCACGCAGACCTTACGAGTGCATGTCAGCGTGTGACAGCTGCAACATAACTTAGAGAAAAAAACATATAACAACAAATAGATGAATTAGGGAAAGCGGGGGCCCGCCTCACAGCTCCAGGGCCCCGGGTTTAAACCCGAGCTGAACTAGTTGTGTGGAATTTCCTCGTCCCTACATGCACCTTTGTTTCTGGTCTAATCCGGTCAATAGTTTGTTAGCTGATTGTGTTCGCCTGTTTCGTGTTAGTCCTAGTTTGTTGGGGGTATAACCTATTGTGTTTTTATACAGCAAAAATTCATATCAAGCATTATTGTTGTTAAATGCGAACATTACTATTTTTCTGTATATCTAACTGATACGTAGTTCTGCTATTTCCTGGGTTTGGACCTTTGGTTCCTGTTGTGTGTTTCTGATTATAGAGTATTCCGGTTTCATTTGCCAGCTTGGCTTTTAACTTGTGCCATGGTTCGATTTCAATTCTGTTGCTTCTGAAAAGCTTTACTAAATTCACCTACTCACGCCCTGCGCTGTCATTAAACATTACGGTGCGGTTCCTCTAAGTCAGGGGTGGGCAGTCTGAGCCATGGAGGGCCGGTGCGGATGCAGGTTTTTGGTATACGATTAAAACAGACTTCTCCCCTTGTTCTAAACAGCTTTATTATTGGCTGATTAAGCGGTCATCCCAAAAACCTGCACCCACACCGGCCCTTGATGGCTTGCATTGCCCACCCCTGCTCTAAGTGATCTGGTTTCTTTCAATTCTTTGTAGGTCCTGTCATGCCGTCCGGCACATAGGGTGTCAAGCGGCCCCCACGGGGCTCGGCTGACATTTACGAAGCTAAGTATATTCTACATGGTGATGTCGCACTCGCCCCACGCCCAACCCTCCCCTAACTTGGGGCCTCGGGTTCCTGCACACATACATAGTACCAATGGGTAGCCAGTCCACCTACTGTAAGGTGAATGTCTTTGGACTGTGGGAGGAAACTGGAGTACCTCGAATAAACCCACGCAGACACGGGGCGAACAGAAAGGGGCACAGGTTGACCCCAGGGCTTGAACCCAGGACCTTCTTGCTGTGCTACAGCGACAGTGCTGACCACTTAGCCACCATGCCGCCCCATTCTTTCAATTCCCAACGCTAAATTATCCCTTCATATGAATGTATGCATGCTGCCCGGCTGACTCTAGAAAGGACTGCCGTCCTCTTATAGGTGTATTCCCACTTCACATGTAGTGGTCTTGGGATAAAGAAAGCAATTACTCTAGATGAATGAATAAGGACAACCTTAATGAGCATTATGCAAATTACAGCGTGATGATTGGTGACCGCTAGCTTTCTCTCAATTTACTCTAGTCAATGGCCCAGAATTGTGCATATTGCTAGGCAGCGATAAATGAAAGATAATAGTTGTTAATTAGCATTATACACACAGCGGTGGCCCTAATTTGGTTTCTTAGGCAGCAACATTAAGCTTGAAGCCCTTCGGACATATTCAGCCTTCGAGGTCCATTTTAAGTGGCCCGTAATGTAATTTAATATCATTTTAATTACACAGAAAAAAAATCTAAAAAACAGCCCTAGTTTTCACTTCCAGGGGATTTAATAATGGCTGTGGGAAGTAGGCAGTGTGGGAAACGCTGTAACGCTGAACTGTACAAACACACACACACACACACACACACACACGCACCAGTACATTTTAAATGCACTTTAAGTGTACTCGTTTAAGGGATGGATCTGCCCACTTTCAATTTATTCTGCTCTAACGCGTGAACGTTCTCATGAAAAACCACGAAAAAAACCAAAGTGTACTTTTGATCTATTGTGTCTAAAACTCTAAATTGAGATCACCGAAGCCGAACCACTCAAAGGGAATGTCTTTATTGAGCCGCTTAAAAAGTAAACAGGGCCTCGATGCTCTGCGAGTGTTAAAAGCCCACACTCAGCCATTATGTGATTAGAGATATAAATAAGTAATAACTAACATTCGGAAGATGAATAAATAATATTTGCTGGAATAAAGATGCAGCTAAGGCTTGTTTAATCGAGTTTAAAGTTTTTGCGGCGCGTGATCGGAATCCGTTTGCTAGCCAGCCTCGTGCGCGTTTTCCGTTTCAAAGACTTTTATGAGTTTGAAATGGCTGACACCGAATCCGTTAAAGAGGCGGGAAACAGAAACCCAGGCACACACTCCTACTGGAGAACAATAACAAGAAAAGAAGTAAGGAATAACACACTCACGGGCTTGTTGTTGCAGTTAAATAATCAACCATGCACTGGGGTCATGAAGCGGATTGATTCTGTTTATTCATTCATCTGCTGCTGTTTAATCCTGTTCAGGGTCACGGGGAGGGGGAAGCTGGAGCCAATCCCAGCTGACTTTGGGTGAGAGGCGGGGTTACACCCTGGGCAGGTCACCAATCCACTGCAGTTCAAAAAAAGCTGAAGAATTGGAGTGCTCTCTGCTGGATTGAATTCTTTGTATTATTTATTTATTTATTTTCATTGTGGCTATAATTATTAGGGGATGGCACGGTGGCTTAGTGGTTAGCACTGTTGCCTTACAGCAAGAAGGTCTTGGGTTCGATCCCTGGGGTCGAACAGGATACCTTTCTGTGTGGAGTTTGCATGTTCTCCCCGTGTCCATGTGGGTTTCCTCCGGGTTCTCCGGTTTCCTCCCACAATCCAAAGACGTGCACAGACAGGATTAGGCTAATTAGCTACTCTAAATTGCCCGTAGGTGTGAATGTCAGTGTGAAAGTTTGTCTGTCTCTGTGTGTCGCCCTGCGGTGGATTGGTGACCTGCCCAGGGTGTACCCCGCCCCTCCCCTGAAGCCAGGTGGGATGTGCTCGCGACCCTGAACAGGATTAAGCAGCAGGGGATGAATACGAAAATATAATTATTCGCCAGTTTAAATCATATTCGTGCACTTATTAGAGCGTTCGGGAAATATTCAACAGGCTGTAATTGTCCAAAATTAATGTTCACTGAATTTTATTACTATTATTATTGTTATTTTTAAATAATAAGTTTCTTTTAAACCTTGCTTGCAGAAAGTTTCCCATATGACAAAAAAAAAAAAAAAAAAACCTTTCTGGAAACCCTCGGTATTAATGTTCCTAGAACTAAAATGTTCACTCCGGTGAATGCTTATATGCACTACCATGTCAGTTTGAGTACTGTCCGGAGAATCATTCAGTCGTCTCCAGTAAGTGGTTTATCCAGGTCAGGGTTGCGGTGGATCCGGGAATACACCCCGAATGCATCGCTAGCCAGGGCAACATGCTGTGATTTAAAGACCTGTGGAGGTCCCTATCTATTAATATATCATGTTAAGGGGTTGAACACACTGTGCACAGATGGGCCTCTGTCAGTAAGTGTACACCTGAATGGTTGTAGGTGTTCCTGATAAAATAGCACCTAAGTGTACCCGTCGCTCTAATGTGTAATCATCCTCTGGATTTATGTGTTGGTACGAGCTCAAAGGATTATCGTCGAGCAGAGCGAGTCTCATTATTCATCAGTCACGCAGAACACTGGATAGAATAAAGCTCTGCTGAGGGGATGGACCCAGAGAGATGAAGTGGAGACGGATGAAAGGGCGCGACACCTGAATGAGGCAGAAAGAGGGAGAGAGAGAGAGAGAGAGAGAGAGAGAGAATGACAGAAAGAAAAAAGAGATGATAAGGAGGAAGGAGAGATTTCGAAGAAGGAGAAAGAGGAGAGAGAGAGAAGCAGGAGCATGGGGCAATGAAAAGAATGACAGAAACAGCGAGGTGTAGAAAAAGAGAAAAAGAGAAAGTGACTAAGAATGAAAGGAAAATCGAACCCAGAGGGAACGCAAGCAAGTATGGGGGACCCGAGAGACGTGGGACGAGAAAGAGAAGTAAAAAGATGGACAGAAAGAAGAGGCACAAGATGGAGAGAAGATGGACCGATGAGAATGCGAGCGAACGGAAGATAGATAGTACTGAGAATGAAAGAAAGAAAAAGAATAGATGGATGGGGGAGTATGGAAGGAATATATGGTAGTTTGAATGGAAAAATAGAGATTGAGGTCGAAAGGAGAGCTGAAGAACAGACTTCTGGGAAAGAAGACGACAAACGGGGAAGACAAAAAGGTGAAGACGGAGGAACAGAAAACGATGGAGGAATAAAGTCTTGAGCAGTTTTAGATGCACCTTTGTTTAACTGTGTTTGATACAGGAGGTGTTTCCGGGCAGATGAACGCAGAAGCACTGATATCATTCACTTGGGTTGCCAGGTTTTTAGCAAAAGTCCCACCCAAATACATCTCAAAAAATTCAAACTAGCTCAAAAAGTCAGACATATTTTAATTCTTTTTTTTTTTTTTTTTTTTAGCTTTTGCTCTGGAAACAAGGTCACCATGGTGACACGCATTTCTGATGTACAGACACTACCCACGCTTAATAATCCCCTGTTCATCTCCCAAAATCTGACCACAGAAATGGTTCTGAACATCACAGGCACACTTGCCACATTTACACTTTTCCTTTATTTGCAAAAATGTATTATATTTATTATAATATTATTATATATTATTATTATTATTATATTATATTCTCATTATTTGCTACAGCAACAACATCAAAAAATCTTCGCAGCCACAGTTTTATTTTTAACCCTGCCGTGGTACCATGGGGCCTATGTGACCCCAGCCCTTTTTGGAGCATGTTTTATTTTTAGGAAGCTATCACGATTAGTGACCTTGCCTGCCACTATTTTCTCGTAAGGCCTTCCTAATATGTCACACACGTTCAATAGTTTCAAAGTCCTTCCGCTTATTTTTTATTTAGACTTATTTCCCTTTGGGGTCAAATTGACCCCATACTACCGTCAATGTGATAAATGTATTTTTTCCTTATTTCAAGGTTCTGGGTGCCCAGTGGATGAATCTCTCCTTGGATTCAGAGGAAGATGTAGTTTCACTACAATAACAATAACCTATTTCACTCTCTTGTCCATTGTTCCAAAGCGAACAAGAGGGTCGTATTTCTGTCCACTATGCATTCCCAAAAAAAGACTGATGCAGACAGAGGGAAAGGAGAAATAAATGTGTTTTACAACCACGAAAAAGGTGGTGTGGACAGCCATGATCAAATGTACCCCAAGGTATCAAGAATGTGACTTTTTTCATGGTACCAGAGCAGGGTTAAACCAACTTACCACAGGTGTATAAACCACAGACCTGGCAACCCTGTCACTAACGGGCTTGTCCATTGTTCCTTCTTTCACTGGAAATGTTTGCAGATGCCCCTTTTTCCACCAACAAGGAATGGGTTCTTGAATCAGATCCAATCAGGATTCTTTGAACCTTGGTGTCAGCTAGCGAAAGTGAGTAAACAGTAGGCGGATGGCCCTGATTACCTGTGAGCTTTTGTTCTGTTATAGCAGACAATAGTCTGATTTTTTCCTTTTCCTAAACTTCCTCTCCAAACTAATGACACAGCCACTGTTGTCATCATGGGTCACACTGGAAATATCTTTTGCTTCCACCTGGGAAGCAACTTTTCAGTCTCGGAGCTAATTTATCTTTAGTTTGGAATGCTCTAAATGGTTCAGAATGTGGGGCGCGAACCAGAATGGGAATCCGTTCCCTGTTCGTGTTGTTGCAGTTCCCATTTTTGACCACAGGGTGCAATATGAACTCACTCACTCACTCATCTGCTACCACTTAATACTGTTCAGGGTAGAGAAGCTGGAGCCAGCCGACTTTGGGTGAGAGGCGGGGTACACCCTGGGCAGGTCACCAATCCATTACAGACAATCGTTCACACTCACATTCACACCTACGGGCAATTTAGAGTAGACAATTAGCCTAATCCCCTCTGTGCATGTCTTTTGACTGTTGGAGGAATCCGGAGTACCCGGAGGAAACCCACACGGACACGGGGAGAACATACAAACTCCATGCAGGAAGGCGCCCAGGTCGACACCGGGGCTCGAACCCAGGACCTTCTTGCTCTGAGGCGACAGTGCTAACCACCACACCACCGTGCTGCCCACAATAGGACCTCGGTGGATCTAAATGCGGCAATCAGTTCAACATGTAGAAATCTGAGCAAATCAGTGAAACAGAATCAGCTCATGTCTACCAGATAGCAATAGAGTGTATTCACTGAAATGATTATATAAATATAAACCTGGATTTTGCTGGAACGTTCACATTCTGAGGTGCTGTTCATGAAAATAAATCGACTCCGATCAACGCTGCCCAATCCGAACGGACTATCAGTGTACACCAAAGCAGTGTGTACCTAATCCATTGTATCAGCACATAGTTCGGGTTTGACCCAAGGGCTCCAAAGCCTCTCTTAATGTAATGCAGCACTCTCACTACTGCCAACTTTGTTACTCTGCGTTAGGAGGCGATTGCAACCGAACAGCAGTCACGTAATACAATTAGCCTGCTTTCATTGTTTCTCCACTGGGGCTTTGGCTTTTAAAAGGGCAGCTCTATGAAATTACACATTAATTGTTCCTCTAGGCTTATAACCTCACTTTGTTGTTGCTGTTGTTCGCTTGCTGGCGTGTCAATGTCTGAAATATTAAATATTCCAACGCGAACATGGGCTGTAAGCCAGCCGAGATTAAACAAGTCACTTTTTTTTTCAGGAGGTGTTTGAGTAGAAGTGTGTGGGTGCGTGTTTGTGTGTGTGTGTACATATATATATATCAGTGTGTCTGAGTGGATTTTCTAGCACCAAGTCTCATAATTGAGGTTTGGCACTGTCTGTTGTATTATCTTGGGCTTGCTTAGGATGTGATCACGATGGTGCACTTGTTTCTGGTCACAGGGTCACGCCTGCATCTCTGTTGATAGCTTTAATTAAAAGCTCAGTGTTTAGATTGTGCAGTGCTTCACTTCTGAGCTTTGAATGAAAGTCTGCTAAACAAGCAAAAAAAAAAAAAAAAAAAAATTTGAGTACAGGTGCTCCCCGACTTACGATGACCCGACTTACGATTTTTCAAAGTTACGATGACAATTGTGATCCACTATAAATTGTAAAATATTTAGAAAAATATTTAAAATTTGCGGGCAGGCATCGCGGGCAGACCAGCGTAACAGCGTATGACTTATGTGGACGTTCGGATGACACCCGGAAGTACATGGATGATGCCCGGGTCACTAGCCTGGCGCGATGCCTCACTGTCTCTCGCAACTCAGGGAGTTACCTTGTGCATTGGTGTACTGTACAGTACATTACTGCGGGGTTTTTGTGATTATTAATGGAACAGCTTCAGCTGCGGCTGTCTGTAGCCGGAGCTCGGTATTCGTGTAGCGGGGTGTCGCGGTTGGACGGAGCTCGGAGACACAGTGCTGCTGCCTCCGCCAGGTGCGGGCCTCTCTGACAAACTCTTTCTTTTGACAGAAATGTGAATTAAATGAAGTCTTCAGTGAGTGTGTGTGGTCTTCTACAGGAAAAGACTCCTGGGTGGGCTTGGCTAAGCGGGGCTAAGCTAGACTGAGATACCTAAGCTAGGCTAAGTGGTTCAACACGGTGGTTAGACTTCGATATTTTCGACTTGGCGGAACGCATCTCCATCGTAACTTGAGGACTACCTGTACTGTAAGATTTTGTTTGACCAGAAGGATGGGGGTTTAAATCCTACGCCAGCCCTAGAGACACTAGTGTGGCCTGTGGGCTGTATTCACACTTGAGTTAAAGGAGTGTAGCGAGGATTTCACAGTGAAATTCAAAATTCAGACCTAAACATAATAAAATTTAACGTCGCTGGGTTTTTTTTTAATTTAATTTTATTTTATTTCAGGTTTAAATGCAAGTGCATGTGATGCTGCTAAAAAAAACCAAAACCCTGTCTCAGGCTTCTCTCCTGAAGAAAAATCTGGTCATTTTAAACGTTAAACCACACCAAAGGGCATTTTAATCATCTGAATAGGAAACTCAGAAAATCAGCTCAAGCACATGCAGAAGTCAACTCTGAATACTGCAACTTTCCCTGGAGAAATGTTCGCATAAGGCTCGGTATGGTTAATTCGCTGACTATGAATCCAGCCATTTATTTTCAATCTGGTGGGATAGATTTAAGAAATAGATGTGTCTGTATGGCAAAATATACTGGAGCACTGTGTTATATATATATAAAAACCCCCACAAACAAACAAGAATTTACCAAAAATGGTGCATTTCTTGGTTAGAAAATACACCAAGTGAAATACATAAGAGCAAAAAACCTTTTTACAGCAGGGCTGTAACAATTAACAGCAAGGAGAACAATAAACTCTCTCTCTCTCTCTCTCTCTTTCTCTTTCTCTCAGTTAAGATAATAAACTGTGATGTTTAAAAGTCAGCTCTGAGTCTGCAAGCCCTCCTACATAAAGCTCTTTTTATATCAAACCCCATGCAATATTAATATTACAGTGTTTCTAGTTAGACTAATGTATCTTGCACTTAGTATAAAGGTCATAAGATCATCTTGCCAAATGCCTCTGAAGGTCTTGGCTTTAGAGAACCTGCTCTTAACATGCTGATTCTGAGTATCTGTAAGTGTTCAAAAAGTCAAAAGTTCACTTTCATAACATAATGAGTGAAGATAATGCTTTGGACTGAGCAAAATACAGGCCTCTGACCTCGAAGCCGGATTTGGAGTGATGTATTCAGTAGCAGAGACCTGATCAACGTAATGAGACAAAGGCGACAAGAAATGTTTTATTATTTTTGTTTTCGTTTTATTATTATTATTATTATTATTATTATTATTATTATTATTATTATTACTACAGTAATCCCCCGCTAGAGCACGGGTCACATTTCGTGTCCCCGGCTATTCGCAGATTTTCAGTTTTGGAATATATCGAATATTTTTTGTGGATTTCCCCGGTATTATCAAATATAAACGCTAATTAAAACGGAGTAAAATATTTATAATATATAAAATACAGTACAGTGTAGATCATATTTACACAAGAGACAAAGAACACATAACGTTGTTTATGAAAACGCAGTGTGGGGATACTGAAACAAAAATTGCCTGGAGGAACGAGTCTGGCCAATCAGAACGCCCTATTCAGTTAACCTTGGTTGTGATTGGTTGCTGGCTATGATGCATACGGTTGGGGAGAAGCAACCAGCATTCGCCAACATCCAGTTCTTTGCCCGTAGCAGTACTCGCTATAAATGTGATGTTTCTACGAATTCTACACAAATTTCACCTCGCTATATGCTCGCAAATGTTTTCGTTATGTGTTTAATTGTGTCTATAAAGTGTTTAAAGAGTGTGGGAGGATCATTTAGGGCTTAAACTATTTTTTAAAAAAAAGGAAGTTTTGGAACGTAACCCCCGCGAAAGACAGGGTTTTACTGTATTATTATTATTATTATTATTATTAGTATTATTCGTCGTCTTCCGCTTAATCCTGTTCAGGGTCGCGGGGGGAAGCTGGCGCCAATCCCAGCTGACATCGGGTGA
>JAQLOM010160328.1:0-12406 GCA_030068315.1 Chrysichthys thysi
AGGTCTCAAAACAGTTGGGACAGGGGCATGTTTACCATGGTGTAGCATCTCCTCTTCTTTTCAAAACAGTTTGAAGACGCCTATGGGCATCAAGGTTATGAGTTTCTGGAATTGTGGTGTTGGAATTTGGTCCCATTCTTGCCTAATATAAGTATCTGAACTGAACGCACATAACATGCTGGAAGGTCTCCCTCCTCTTTAGCCTGGCATCCATGATTACCAACAAGAATGTCAAATTTGGACTCGTCTGACCATAGAACATTTCCCCACTTTGAAACAGTCCATTTCAAATGAGTCTTGGCCCCGGGACATCATGGCACTTCTGGAGCTGCTCAAATATGGTTTCTTTTGGCATGATAGAGCCATTTAGTTGGCATCTGCAGATGGCCTGCCAGATTGTGTCTACCGACAGTGGTTTCAGGAAGTATTCCTGGGACCATTTAGTAATGTCACTGACACAATCATGCCGATAAGAGTGCAGTGTTGTCTGAGGGCCCGAAGACCACGGGCATCCAATAAAGGTCTTCAGCCTTGTCCCTTACACACAGAGATATCTCCAGTTTCTCTGAATATTTTGATGATGGTATGTACTGTAGATGATGAGATTTGCAAAGTCTTTGCAATTTGATGTTGAGGAACATTGTTTTTAAAGTATTTTTAACAATCTTTTTATGCACTCTTTCACAGATTGGAGAGCCTCTGCCCATCTTTATTTCTGAGAAACTCTGCCTCCAAGACATCACTTTTATAGCTAATCATATTACAGACCTGATTTCAATTAACTTAATTAGTTACTAGATGGTCTCCCAGCTGAATCTTTTTAAACTTTCTTGCTTTTTTGGCTATTTGTTGCCCCCATGGCAACTTTTTCAGGACCTGTAGCAGGCATCTATCTAATTTGAAATGTGCTCATTTAGAGGATAAAGGTGTACAATTTCCCAGTTAGGTTATCTATGTTCTGTTGTGTATAAAATATTGGCTCATGTCATTTGACAGTCTTTTAATTTTTATTTTATTCAACTTTATGGAATTTGAAATTTCACTAATTAACTTTTGACAAGGCACACCTGTTAACTGGAAAGCATTCCAGTAATTCCATATATGTTATATATGTTATTTAATAGTGTTCATGTCTTCAGTGTTCATTGATTACGATGTAGAAAATCATTAAATAAAGAAAAACGTATGAATGAGTATATACACTATGAATGAGTGTATACTGTATATACAAGCCAAAATATTACACCAAATCGTACATTTTTCATAACTCCACACTCACACACAGTGTTGCTTCTGAATATCAAGATAAGATACCTTCCTTAAGATGTCATCTATTTTCTCAAGTACATCAGTCCCTTTTCTAGCAGAGCATCCCTACAGCATCATGTTGCCATTAACATACTTCATAGCCAGGATAGTGTTCTTATGACTAAAAGCCTTTAGCTATTTCCTACATGCATAGCACTGATCAAAAGTTCAATTTTTTTAATCTGACCAGAGAACACTTCTCCAGCAGGCTGGTGATCACCTGCAAACTTCATTAGCTTTTTTTAATAGAGGTCTTAGAGTAGGGGCTTTCTAAGGCCCCCTTTACACTACTGGTCTTGTAGGATTATCTTAATAATAAATGTACACATTTTTATGTGCATATTTTGGTGGCCTCCATCTACTTCACCAGTTCCTTTTTTTGTCTTGGGGTTCAGTTGAACTTTGTGGATCAAAGTTTGCTCATTTTCACCTTTCCTGAATGCTGCAGTGTCTGTGTGGTCCCAAAACGGTTGTTAAAAAGAGCTGGAATACATTCAGCCAAGGTTTACTATGTATAAAAATTTGGCCTCAACTGTACATAGAAATGTATATACAGTGAACCCGCGCAATACCACGGTTCACCTCTCGTGGCTTCACTGTATCGCAGATTTTCAAATTTTGAGTCATGGAATTTTTTGGCTTTCGCGGGACTCTGGAATAGAAAATATTATTTAAAAAATGTTCATTCAAACATTAAAAGAACATTTAAATCAAAATAAAACGGTATGCACTGTATTTCATCAGCGGATGAAAAGTGAAAGTGGCTGTGTAAGCCACTTCCACTTCAGCTCGTGAACAGGAAGTGACCTCACCGGCAGTAAGTACGCATGTAGCATTTTATATGTTGTTAAAATTATGTATGTTTAAGTGTGTAGACAGTTTTTGAGAGCACAGGACGTGTTTATAAACGAGTGGAAATGGTTTATAAAGCCTTAAAATATATATATATATATATATAAATAAAATCAGGCGGAAAAGTCAGGTGATCGCGAGGGAGTGCTAGGATTGGCTAGGACGGCTGTAACTTGGAAGTGACCTCGTCAGCAGTAAGCATGCATGTAGAATTTTATATGTTGTTAAAATGAGGTATGTTTAAGAGTGTAGAAAGTGTTTAAGAGCATAGGATGTGTTTATAAGAGTGTGGAAAAGGTTTATAAAGCCTTAAAATATATATAAATAATAAAAATGAATGTGACTTCGCAGTATTACGGTTTCACCTTTCGCGGGGCGGCGGCAGAACATAGCCCCCGCGATAAGTGGGGGTTCACTGTATACAAAAGCTTTAAATTTCAGCTGACTATCTTTCCTAGTGTATTTTGGCTTACACTATTTGGTTTTCAGTGATCTTTTTCATTTTCTGACATCTGACAATACAGTGATATTACAATAATAAGATAATTAGTTTTTCTAACTAACAGGTATTCTAATATTGCTTAAACCCAAAATATAACCAAGTTCTTCTTGCATACTAAAATCAGGGCCGGATTATCCATATGGGCCAGTAGGCCGGTGCCCAGGGGCACCAACCAGCGGGGGGGCACCACATGAATTGTTAAATTAACTGCCACCCCTCCCCCCTTCCATCACAACATTTTGCCCCTTCCACCGGCTGAAAATGGTCCCGGGTACAAAAAAGGTTGGGGCACCAGTGAGGTATAATGCCCAGGGGCACCACATTGTCTTAATACGGGCCTGACTAAGATGGATTAAAAACTTTTTACAGCTGCTTGCCTTTTTGTCTAAAATCTTCTTTTGAGTGCTATTGGTACAGACTCCCACAACGTGATCTCTGCAGATGGTTTGTCTTGTCAGTGGGCAAAGGTGGAACTCTGGGTCACTCTCTAGGTATAAAGGGGTTGGTTTGAAGGCACACACACTCGGAGCAGGGTTCTGAAATAAACAAGGGCATGATCAACAATAAACATAAGAAGTAACTAAGGATATAATAACCTCAAACAGACTGATCAGAAAAATGTTTTAAAAAGTATGTATTGAGACACTGAAAAGTCTCATTAATGGTGACACAAGCCAAATATCCAGCTCCATTTGTCTGCTCTCAGCAATTGTTTAATACACTAACAGAGTGAACATGCATTGCATTATTTGACACTGGTTAATAGAGGTAGATGAAATATAAAAGCAATTATTTACAAAGATCCTGAGAGGGTGCGCAATTTGTGGATTTAACACATTACGAGGAGTCCTGAAAAAGAGCAAGGGGCTGAGGTGTGTCTCTTTTCTCCCCTCTTCCTGGAGCTCCATATCTTTATAAGAGTTTAGATCAGGAGACATCACTATGGGGAGCAGTTTGTTCTGTAAAACACACAACAAAAACTTTAAACTGACAACACAAAATAAATTAGGGTATACAGTACAATGGAAAATCTTTATTAAATGCAATTGTGTTACCTGTGCTCCTGAGAGCAACAGCCTGCATTGTTTGTTGTAGGCAAAAGAGCTTTTGGAATCATACACAGTAATGTCTTGATAGCCCATTAACTTGGAATGCTGAGGAACCTGTAGAAGTAACCATTAATATCAAAGTTGCAATGCATTTTTTTAACCAAGTAGAATTATTGATTCCTGGAGAGAGAAAAAAACGTGTCAGCTGCTATTTGGCCTATATAAGTGACATTTGCTAGAAAGATAAAAATCAGAAACTTGATAATAAACTAAAAAAAATTAAAAACCTCTGTATACATATACCACAGCCCAGATGTTTGGGCCCACCGTCAGGTTTTTTTTTTTTTTTTTTTTAATAAAGGAGAGCTCAGGGTAGCGATTGAAAGAACAAGATCGCGGTTACAAGTGGCCGAAATGAGTTTCCACCGTAGGGTGGTGGGGCTCTTCCTTAGAGATGGGGTGAGAAGCTCGGCCATCTGGTAGGGACTCGGAGTAGAGCCGCTGCTCCTCCACATTGAGAGGAATCAGCTGATGTGGCTTGGGCATCTGATTAGGATGCACCATGAATGTCTCCCTGGTGTGGTGTTTCAGGCATGTCTAATCAGGAGGAGGCCCTGGCGTCAACCCAGGACACACTGGAGAGACTATGTCTCCCGGCTGGCCTGGAAGACCCTGACCCTGACCTGTTCCCTCAAAAGAGCTTGAGGAAGTGGCTGGTGAGAAGGAAGTCTGGACCTCACTGCTTCGGCTGCTACCCTAGGTGACCCTACCCCCGGAAAAGCTGAAGATGATGATGATAAGCGACACACTGCTTTGCCCAATTTTACAAGAAAATATTAGAAATACTTAAAACAAATGTTACTGACCGGTTGGAATAACAAGAGCCATTCTTTTTGTCTACAGTACAAAGCAGCACACTTACAGTCCTATGTAAGTGAACAGAGAAGAGGCATACCTTTTAAGTTTTAACCCCGTATGTTATTATTGGCCTTATTATATTATTTTAAGTTCATTCAACCTTTATATCCTGCCCAATTTTTGAACAATTAAAAACATTTTACAGAAGCTGTTTTATGACAATGAAAATGGCTTGTTTGCTGATAAATTAACAGTTGAATAATCACCTCATCATGTGATTGGATGACAGCTGAGTTTCATGAACATGTACCCACTTTCCAACCTGCACCTGAAGTTCTTGACAGTTCTGTAGCAAAGCCATGCCTTGGTCTGCTATAAAGTGCTCTAACAGAGCCTTATCATTGCTATCTAAGCTAGCTTGTCGTATTGATATTATACGTAATGAATCACTATGAGCAAACAAAGGGATAGTATAAACCAAAGCAGCTAACACTAGTTAAATTTCATAACAATTTACAGACTGAATACCCTTAGCAACTATCTTAAAGGCTCTCCATTTGTGAACAAACCTTCACTACAGAATGGTATATTTTAAGTTTTTTGGAGATGACCTTACAGTCCTTCACAGATTAATGAGCAGCAACAATGGCATCTAGGTCTTGACTGATGTTCTTTCTTCTTGGTATAAAGATGACACACACCCAAGTGCTCAGGAACACCCTACTACCAGAATCTTTGCTTTTATAGTGCGAGGTAGTCACACTTCATGATGTAAAATGGTGAATTTCATGGTGTCTCTGACAGTCAGCTTACTTTTTGAAAAATAAAAGATCACATATCTGTTGTTTTTTTTAGTTGTCATCTGAGGTTATTTGTTTGTTTACAGAAGACGGTGAGGACCACACAATTGTTATTGTGATAGAAAAAAAACTACAATTAAAGGAGGATGTATTTTCTTTTTCCCCCTATCGCTGTGTATATATATCCTAAGATATTTATCCAAAAGGAGAGCATACCTTTGGATTTAAAAATGAAATGATAAAAGTCAAATCTTCTTCAATCAGCCCCACATGAACATTTCCAATTTTGGGAATAGCCTAAAAAATGAGAGAGAGAGAGATGAGAAATCATTATAAAGATTTGTAATATATAGAAAAATGATTATTAGATTTTTTACAGTGATATTAAAATATCTCCAGAATGCTGAGTACAACATCTGATGCATCTGTGAATAAATATCTTTAAATAAATCAAAATTAGTCTTAAGACAAGATACCCAGGTATTTTCCAAAAGGATATATGGTTAACTGAAATATTTTACTTTGGAATTTATTATACAAGATATTTATAATATACAGTGGATATAATAAGCACCCCTCTTAAATTGTTAAATGGCAGGCTTTTGTGATGCAAAAAATTAAAACAGGATAAATCATGTCAGCTCTTTTCCCACTTTTAATGTGATATAGTAACCAACAAAATTCAAGTGAAAAACTAAACTAAAATTTTCAAATAGAAATAAAAAGAAAAAGAAAAATTAACAATAACCTGGTTGCATAAGCAACACCTTTTTATAATGGAGCATGCTCAGAAAAAACAATCACATTCAAACTTGCACCAAAAAGTAATTATCATAAATCAGTGAAGTGATTCTGATTAAATCCAAATAAAAGTAAGCTTTCTACTGGATTTTTCTTGGTATAAAAGTCAGTGCTTCTCAATTATTTTCTGTTACATCCCCCTTAGGAAGAAGAAAATATTTCGCCCCCCCCACGCCCACCCCCACTCTCCCCATGACTATAAATAATATCATTTGTCAATATCATATCAACTTAAAACAAAGTATAACTTTATTAATATTGTTTTTTACTCTGTAACAGAAAAGATTTAAAGTGCATGTAGTAGTACTGCAAGTCTCTAAACTACTACTACATTTAAAGTGCATCAATTCGCCTGAAATTAAAAATATATATAAATCCTTATTCAAAATATAAACATTTTTTGACCGACTTGAACCATTTGACTCTGAAAAATAAAATTAAACAAAATCAATAAATAAATTTAGATTGGCGTCCCGCCCGGGGTGTGTCCCGCCTCTCGCTCGATGTCAGCTGGGGTTGGCACCAGCTTCCCCCCGACCCTGTACAGCAGGGGTCTCAAACCTGTCCAGAAAGGGCCGCTGTGGGTGCAGGTTTTCATTCCAACCAAGCAGGAGACACACCTGATTCCATCTATGTAATCAGATGTTCTTGGTTTTCAGTTACTCAGGTGTGGCTTCTTCTTGGTTGGAATGAAAACGTGCACGCACAGCGGCCCTTTCTGGACAGGTTTGAGACCCCTGCTATACAGGATTACGTGGCAGAAGACGATGAATAAATAAATTTAAATTGATCAGCAAAATTAACTACTTGAGTAAAGTACAGATCCTCAAAATCTCTAACTCAGTCCTTCCTAAATAGTGGGACCTTCTCAAATATATAAAACACTTTAATTTAACTTCCATTTTTCTTGAGGGTTTATTTACTGCACTTCATATCTCCTGCTCTGTGCTGTGTGTGTGCGCGCATGCTCGGTGCAAAAAACTCTGCCACCTACTGTAGTGGATGTGCAATTACACTTTATTCTAGTACGGCAAAATAAAAAGCATGTTCCCCGGGGTCACGCACGCTCCACTATTTGAGAAGGACTGGTATAAGTCAACTGCTGAAGCCAAGGTGCAAAACAAGCTCAAAGAATTGACCAGGAGAGGGGTACAAAAGAATTTCCAAAACAGTAGATCTACCACCAAAGACTGGGAAAGTGAAGAAAATGATGCACCATTGTGGTTTTTTTTTTTTTTACCAAGAACAGAATGTCCTTCCAAATTAGACTCAAGGACAAGACAAATATTTATCAGGGAGCCTGCCAAGAGACCAACAGGAACATTTAAGGGGCCGCTGGAATACTCCTCCTACAAACTCAGGAATTATTCACATATCTAGGGTATGTGGTAGGGTTCTTTGTCACTCAAACATACATGCATACAAGCAGTCAACCATTTTGCAATCAACACTGAACCAAGCGGTAAACTGTGCTATGGTCTAATGAGACCAAGGTAGAACTTAGTATAATTCTGATTATTTATTTATTTACTTTTGTTATAGTGGTACTCACAAGTTCATCAGGTTGGTTTGTAGAAGGAAAGCTGGCCGATATGAAGGGCAGCAGCTTTTCTGATGAGAGATTTAAACGTGATTTCTTTTCATATATGCCTAAAACAAGAAATTTAAGACAAACACACAAACCTATGATTTTATCATATGTAATTATTCTTTCTGGTGTACGTGGATCATTGATTAATCATTTTAAATGCATGATATATTTTAAATACAAGACAAAGATATTTAAAGTGCCATCTCATGGAAAAAACAAAAATAAAGAAAGAAAGACAAAAGTGTGTGGACACCAGAATATCACATTTACGTGCACTTGTTAAATATCCCATTCCAGTTTTAGTATCTTTTTTTGTTATAATAATAATAATAATAATAATAATAATAATAATAATAATAATCTCCACTTTTCTAGAAAGGCATCCAACTAGATTTTGGCTTTGAAGATTTAAGATTTCAGCCACCTGAGCATTAGTGAGGTCTTCTGTTTGAACACAGAAAGTAAACTTTAATGCCACAGCATACAAAGGCATCCTGTACATTTGTGTGCTTCTAACTTTGTAGAAAGTGATGGTCAGGTGTCCATATACTTTTGGCCATATAGTGTTTATTGGTAAAAGTTTTCTTTTTTAACAAACTTATATTTTCTTACAGAACAATACTCAGCTCTTGGTTGAGGGACAGAGTTAACCCACTACCTGTGTAACTATATATTAATCCTCGCATTAACAGACTAATTGGGGGGAGAGGTTGTCCGTTGACTTGAATAGTCTGATGAAGTTCTACCCAAGTACTGTGAACATGACAAGCAGCATAACGACCAACATAAATAAGTACATTAAATTAATGTAAATAAATATGTAAATACAATTGTAGATGTCATTTGCCTTATGTGATTTCACACCATACTCTTCACAAACACAGGAGACAGAAACACCAGACTTCATAATGAGCTCTAATTTCTGGCCAATACTAAGATTGACATGCTTTCTTTTGCCACTAAGCTTATCTTTGGGTGGCATAATGATGACACTGGGTAGAAAACCAGTGTAAAACACCAAATAATCTCCAATAAAACAGTATAGCTTCACAGTACAGCTCAACCGACGCTTGTAAGCAACGAGTGGCATGCACGCCACTGCCGCCTAGCAGACAATTGCTGAACTACTGGACTAGACATTCGAGCTAATGGATTATGTATTTAGATCAGCGGATTTTGTCCGTTGCATCTGATATCCATTAATGCGGTGTCCGTAGATGAGAGGATCAACTGTACTTACATTTGCAAAAGAGTGTTTACATCTAGAATTCATCAATATATGTGATTTGGTGATCAAACTTCACAGAAACATTTATTGACATAAGTCTTCATCATATCATCAACCCATGTGACAAAATATAAGGTAATGTCAGTACATCTTTTGTCTCACCTTTGTTTTTGTCTTCACTAACTTGCCTTTTTGTACAGGAAGCTAGTTCTTGCAACAGGATTAACCTCTTAGTCATACGGACTTGCAAAATGACCTAAACAAATGACATTCTTTGTGTCTGTTATTTCTGTTATTGTCTTGTATGGGCTACAGGGTATACTATTTTAATATTTTGCATGTGAAAATGCATTTAAATGTTTTATATTGACAGCTAAACCTGAATTCAGATCTAAAACAATAATCAAAATACACTAAGTAGACAAAGACTTCCTTCAAAATTATTAATATGGCTGATTGACAAATTATCAAGTAAACTGGCAAAAATGTAAGTATTTTACCTTACGAACAGTTTGCTGGAAGAGCCTAAGCACTCGCCATCTGACCTCTAGTGGACTACTGCCATAAATGTAGAACACCGGAGTGCAGTCAGGGAGCTGCAACCCAAATGATTATATTCAGTGTTCAGGCTTTGAGAGATGTGATGTAGAGTAACATATCTAAATATTAGATTTTATATATGTAATGTAATGTAACTAGTTCATGTGCTGTTTGGTTTAGTTTGTTTTCTCATATAAAATAAACTAACCTTTGTCAAATCATTCAAGCACAGTGGAAATGGAGTAGTGCTCAATACATTACTAGATAATTACAGAAATAACTAGCTTAAAACATTTTGTGTATTTCATCCACTGTTTATTTTCAGCACAAATATCTAGAGCACTAATTTAGCTCTGGCTCAGATTGCACCCCAAAACACACTTCCTGTATTTGGGTCAATTTAGGAATCGCATTCTGACTGTAAATGAACTACACTATAATTCAATTACACCACAGTCAAATGGTCTTGGACCAGGTGTTTTGGTCTCACCAAAGCTTGATTGCTGTGTACAAATAAACAGCACCAAATAGGAAATCACAATTCAAATCTACTAATTACTACGTACATGAAAACAGGTGTTTATTTATTTACTTTTCATTTATGGCATTTGGCAGATGCCAAGGGTAACTTATACCTAGCAACTGAGCAGTTGAGGGCCTTGCTCAAAGGCCCAGAAGTGACAGTGCTAGGATTTGAGCCCATGACCTTCCAAGCAATAGTCTAATGTTTTAATCACTGATCTGCCACCATTACCTGTCTTCCGCAACGCACAAAACGATGAGATGACAGTTTTGGACAAATCGGGGCAATATCCATCTGTCTTCCATGCATGTCTTTCTTCATCTGGAGCACATACATATAAACGACTGTAATCATATTGTATAATAAAATATGAAACTGCAGTGCAAACATCAGGTTTATGAAAACAAAAACAATAAACTACCCAATTTCTACGTTTTAATGCCGTTATTAATACATGCACAGGATTGTTAATTAACTTTTTGTTACATGTTAAATGAGACGATGACAGTACCATATACTTAGAAGCTGCAACTTCCTGTTCCTTTAGAATTTTTAATTTCTTCTCCTCTGAGAACAAATTGTCACCTAATTGCACCTGCCTAGAGAAAACAGAAAAATACTGTGTGGGTCCATGGCTAAGTCATGACCCTAGCATTTTACAGGATATGTTTATGCTACACAATGTTGATGCAACAATATCCAAAGTTTCTATGCAAAGCCTTTTTTATATCAATCTAAAGTGTGATGAACAAAGCATGCCTCTTTGTTACTCTGGACAATGCAAGTCCAAATATCACTTCTATAACACATTCTACTGATTACAAGCTCAAATAACACTGCTATTGGCCACATTACACTGATCACAGAGTCTTTACATACAGCTGTTAGTGCCTTATATGTACGTGAACATATTACATACCATTGAAGATGATTAGTTCTATCTTTGTGAGCATTTACTTGAACTTGATTTTCAAATGCAGCCTCTTTCATCTGTCTTGTCTGGTATGCAGTCTTGGTATAGGACATCGCTTTAATAAATTGAACACAATTAAACACAAATGTTCATGTTAAATGTCATAAGAGCTGTGGCTAAAAATGAAACAAAAACAAATGTGATGTCTATGTTTCTCCTCAGTAATACTAATGTATTCAGTTTCACCAGCACTAAAATACAGTGAAACCTTGGATCGCGAGCAACTTGGTCTGTGAGTGTTTTGCAAGTACATTTCGTCTGCTGAGCCTACATTTCTCTTTCACTCACTGCGGGATTGTGGCTCACTTGTATAGTCAACATCCCTGCTAGCATAAACGGAGTGTGGGAAAATGACCCCCAGGGAGATGTGTAAAATGTAGGAAAGAGTGCAAAACTTTGTAGCAAAACACCACCCAAATAAGACTGTAGCAGTGCGAGCGATGAATCTGTTTAATGGCAATGCAATGTCACATTTCCGTGAAATCCTCAAAAGGAGGCAAAAGCAGCTATCATTGGATAGTTTTCTTCTTAATGTCGCACAAAAAGAAAAAGATTCCAGTGAGCCGACAGACTGCAGTGATTGTGTGTGTTGTAGTGAAAGTCCTCCTACACAATAATCCTCCTCCTCTCCCCTCTTTTCTCATCTGCCTCACACCAGCCACAATTCTTTTTAAAAGGTAAAGTGCAGGTTATTTTCTTTTATGTATTCTTACTTTATATTTTGTATTAATCTTTTTTATACAAACATGACATTGCTCAGTTCAAATGAACAATGAACAAATGATCTGAGTTTCCATTATTTCCTATTAGGAAATTCGCTCTGATGTATGAGTGCTTTGGATTACAAGCACGTTTCCGGAACGAATTATGGTTCCACTAGAGTTATCTCAATAGCATTCAAATAACTTTACATTGGTTACTTTGAATGTTACTATTTCAGTATTCCTTCCAATCATTCAGCAGAACTTTAATGAGCATTTTATTTAAAAAATAAAAATTCACTTACTTTAGCACAATTAATAATTTGTCTTTTTATGTACATGCAGACTCTAAATAGTGTGAAGAACTGGATCACTAGTTCATTGTTATACATGTGATCACTATTACATATGTTTTGGAGCATGTTATTTACTACTATGTGTGTATAATTCACCTAAACAGTGATACATATTCCACATCTGTAAAAACACTTTTAATATGCACGTGATACATTCTTAAATGCCAAAAATCACAGCCAGTGGCTTGTATGCTACTAATGTGAATTAGACACATATATGTGAATGCTCACTACTACCTACAGCAGACCTATTCAATAGGCGGCCCACGGGCCAGAACCGGCCCATCAGTCATTTTGGACCGGCCCGCTGACTACCTCTACCTC
>JAQLOM010160339.1:0-12405 GCA_030068315.1 Chrysichthys thysi
TGCTAACCACTCAGCCACCGTGCCGCCCTATTATTATTATTATTATTATTATTATTATTATTATTATTATTATTATTGTTGTTATCTTTTATTATTATTATTGTTATTAACTATCACTAATGTATACGTATAACGTATAAATAATGTAACGTAACGTATACTAGTGATCGTCACATGTGAAACACACCACAGCACAGTACATAGCGTGACGCACAGTGAAATGACTTCTCTGCATTTGACCCATTCACCAAGTGGCAGCTGAACAGCGCAGCGCCCGGGGAGCAGTGCTTGGGGACGGTACCTTGCTCAAGGAACCTCAGTGTACCTTGTTGGTCCTGGGCCTTGAACTCACAACCTTCTGACCGGTCAATGCCCTGACCGCTAGGCTTCCACTGCCCCTATACCTCTATTAGTATTAATTACTACACACACAATAACACACACACAGGTGTAAGTTGCATTATGTTCGTTAGACACTGTTCTATTCTTGCTTGGTCTGTCAGGTGTGTTCCTTTTAATGTCACCATTGTTATTCTTCTTAAATAAAGAAAAAAAAATCTTGCCTATTATAAGCTTACGAAACACGATGATTTTGCACACAAAACATACCGATACGATCATAATGAATTTCACACCATTGAAAACATACTTATAAATACCATATTCCATTCCTGCTAAGAAATCCCCCTAAATCCTCCATAGTGCTCCTTTGACGTTTTTCATCCATGAGAAGTCTTTCAAATGTTACATTTTCTTTCAGGCAACACCCAGTAGGATCTATAATTTAAGACCTTTTCAAGCCATGTCTGCAGAGAGCTTGCACACGGTTTCAGGTTGTTTATGCGATCCATGTGTTTGACTCTCCGGGTCCTCTGGCTAAACATTTTAAATGAAGTTGTTAGACTTTAATTTCTTTATCAGTGCACAGTTAAGGTGAAGCCCATCCAAGTTCTTGTCACCTTCCATACCGCTATGAAGTCTTTCCCCCATCCTGTCAGAGAAGCTCTGTTCTGGACGGATTCCATATGATCTCTCCCGAGTGACCTGATTTTCAGCGCTATGCTCATGTAAAGCATTCGGTCTCTGATCCTCCCACATGCTGCCATTAGATAAAGTGCTGTGTGTTTCAGAGAGATAGAATAAGATCTCCTCAGTTTTGGATCAATCCCAACTCTCTGTGTGTACAAGTATGTGGGTCGGTGCATGTGCTAGCTCTTCACCAGCTCACACATCAGTCTGTGTGTGTGTGTGTGTGTGTGTGTGTAGTTCTGATTAAGTCTCCCTTAGGCTGCAGGTTTTGTACTAGCTCCAGATTGACTAGGCTATCATGGTGCCATTCCATCACTGGATCTCCAGATGAAAGCAGCTGTGAAACCTGATAAAACGCAGGCTTAACAGCTAGCTAGAGTAGAGAACAAAGACAAGGCTACATGCATCATCTGCATGCAAAAACGAATAAAGATAGATCACACACAGCTTTACACTGAGATGATGAGGAGTTTTGAAGGCGTTTCACTATTATCTGACAAAAGCATGTAACTCCTTGGGCTGATAAATTTGTAAGAGATCTAGGGCTATTCTGAGTTTGGGTTATTTAGTCATAAGTTGTTTCCTTACAGCAATAATAATAATAATAATAATAATAATAATAATAATAATCATCATCATCATCCTGTGTTTATGAAGACTAGCGAAAAGAGTAGGATGAAGAAAAGGAAAAATGCTGGGAGAAAAGATGCATTTTATTTTGACTCCTAAAATGGGAGCTGGACATGTAATCAGAATGTACTGGCAGATTGCATTCTTACGTTTGGGAGCTATGGAAGTAATAGATTTTCCCCAGTGATGTCAGTCTGCTCATAGGCATTACCAGTTGGTCAGTATTAGTGGATCTGAGGTGTATGGCCCCATGTGGCTTTTCAAAACCCTTACCCATACTGATTATAATCTGTAAAAGGAACCGTATCGAAGGAAACTGTAGAGATCCAACCCTCAGGGGTGAAATAAGCACTGGGAAATTATCCTAATGTCAAAGTACAGACAATGTGTCAAATTTTTAATTAATCGTGGCAGTATCTCGCCAAAAATCTACTCAAACGAATGTCGAAAGTTGCCACTTTTGTAAAAAGCATTAAAAAGTAGAAGTGCATGTTTTTAACTAAGTAGGTCACAGCAGATGAGAAACGTTCATGCTTATTAATAGTTTTTTTTTTCTACATTCAGGCATTTGAATGCATGTTTTAAAGTCAAATGTAAATAAAATGCATAGAAATGACACGGGTTACCATTTGTTTGATGTCCTGTCATTGGCTAGAAAAGAGCAGACGAATGTAAAGATCATTTTGAAGGCCTAAATTAAACTACAAGGGGTGCAAAGGTTTTTCTTCTTCTCTGAAATGTAAACATGGGGGAGAATTAAAGAGTAATTACGCGAGAACCCGGGGAGCCAAAGACAAAGCGTGGACATCTTCTCCAGCGAAGAAAAAAAATTCAAAGGTCTGCCTTCCCCCAAGAAAATCATGTTAACACTCTTTTGGGGTATGAAGACAACCATTCTAGTACATTTCCAAGTGCATGGGCAAACAAATTCCTGTGCATTGCTGCGAAATGAACTTAATAAACCTGCAATTCACAGCAAAAGAAGAGGAATGCTGTCCGAAACAGTGTTGCGGCACCATGACAATGCGCGTCCTCATACATACATACGCATCAGCGACAGTAGAGACAGTGCACCGGCTCGGGTCCAAACGTCTTCTACATCCTCCTTAGAGCCCAGATCTGGTGCCAAGCAATTATCCCATCTTTGGTCCACTGAAAGAGCCACTGTGCGGTCGCGGATTCACCACTGATGATGAAGAAATAGAAGCATCTTCAGGAGCAGCCAAAAAACTTCTTCTATGTGCAAAAGTTATATGTTCAGTCTCTCACATTTACTTCTATTAAAGTCTTAAAATGTATTTTGCCTTTACTTTTTGATTCTCTCAGGTCAGTATAGTTCAGTGTAGTACAGTGGTGCCTGCGGTTCACGAACACTGTCGCCTACAGACTATTTGGTTCACGACCAAATATTTCGTCAAAAAAAATGCATTGATCCACGCATAAAATTTGGTCGATGCCTTGACCGATTCCTTGACCGACGCCATTCTAAAGCTACGCCATCCCAAGCCCCCGCTCACTGAGACAACATGTACGTATCGGTCTCTAGCAGCCATTAGCGGTGTTCAGACGCGCTCTCGGCGTCTGAACAACGCTAAAAGTTCAAACAGTACCCCTCAACCCCCCCTTCCTCTTTTCTTATAATACATTTTTTATTATACAATAATCCCCTGCTATATCGCGGTTCACATTTTGCGCCCCCGGCTATTCGCGGATTTTTATTTAGAACATATGAATGTTTTTTTGGTTTTTTTTTTTGCGGATTTCCCCGGGATTATAAAAAAATAAACATTAATTAAAATGGAGCAAAATATTAATAATATATAAAATATTATTACGGAGGAAGGAGTCTTGCCAATCGGAATGCCCTGTTCATTTAACCTTGGTTGTGATTGGCTGCTGGTTACGACGCATATGCACCCAGCAAGAAGCAAAGAGCATGCACGAACATCCTGAGCATTATTCGCATGTGATGTTTCAACTAATTCTACACAAAATTCACATCACGATATGCTCACAGATGTTTTCTGTATGTGTTTAATTGTGTCTAGAAAGTGTTTAAAGAGTGTGGGAGGATCATTTAGGACTTAAACTATTAAAAAAAAAAGCATTTGGGGTGGCGTCCGTGTATGGCGTATTTTCTTCGAAAGACGAGGGACTACTGTATATTGTGTTTTTCTTTCAAGTTTTTGCTACGAAAACCGGAAAATTAACTAGGCTTGTGAACGAATTAATTGAATTTCAATGCGTTCTTATGGGAAAAATCGCTTTGGCTCGCATACAAATTGGTTTACAACCACTTTCCTGAAATGGACTGTGTTCGTGACGCACAGGCACCGCTGTATCCGGTAACAAGGTGCAATTACCAAACTATTTTTTCACCCCTGCTACCTTGTCATATTCGAAAAACACAGAAAAATCAAGTTTTTTGCTCTTGTTATTCTTCTTTTCTAATTCTATCATTCTTTCTATCTATTTAGGTTGTCCAGTAGCCATAAAACGAGTGCGGAGCAGCAAACGGATGACCCTGGCAACAGCGGCGTTGGTGGCTATGGATTCAGACATGGCCCAGAGACCATCAGTCTCCTCAGCTCACCCCCTGCACTTGCTCTCACTGTCACCTATTAAGATCCCACTTCTGACTACATCGCCTAACCCACGTAAGAGCAGCCTATTTTATGCATTTGAACCATCTTAAAAAGCCATCTTTATTGCTGGTCTCTCTTCACTTGCGCCATATAAAATGGTCCTAACTCACCTATAAAGACTCTTCAGTCACCCTTCATCCCAGTTAAAGCTAGGGTCAATGACTTTTAAGATATTTGTCGAAATTCCCTTCACATTACCACAGCTGTCTGGAAAATATATGCTTAAAGGTCAGACTCTGATCACTGTGGTGCCCAAGGCTCTGTAAGCAGGGAAAAATGAGAACGAATAATGTGAACTACTACCATCCAAAGTCTCAGGATGGTAGGAGGCATCATTTCCTGCCTGTCAGCCCTATTGCTTGGCAATCCACTAAGCTCTGTTGAGCACTAGGGCTCAGGGAGTTTGACTGAACAATAACATGTATGCCGTGATATGGTTGGAAGGGTTTCCAAACAGCTAGCTTCAATCTATATAACACTGACACAAACGTGTAAAACTTCCAGTGATCAATTAGTCCACAAACTCATCCAACTTTGTCATTTCATGCTCTATTCACGCAGTTACAGTTATTCATGTGCTTTTGGAACATGGATCCTTCACGTTCCATCATTATAAATTTATACCAATCTATCTTACAGAAACATCTGTAAAGACTAGTGTGGAAGTCCCTGGGTAGGGGTGGTGTGGACAGACAGGCAGGGACGAGGGAAATATGGGGAATATACTTTTATTCAGCTTTTCAGCTTCTAAACAATACGTAAGACACACACACACACACACACACACACACACACATAGACAGATTGTAGCATTTCTGCTTCAGGGCGTGTCCCATCGCCGCACACTGCAGGGTAGAAAAAGACACAGGTTAATGACCTCCAGGTGTTGCCACTTACCTCTCTGCTTCCGCTTCCTCGCCACTAGGTGGCGCTCGGCCACGCCCGCGCTGCCACAATTAGTAAAGCGCGGAATTTACAGGTAGTCAATTCCAGGCCTGGAGAGGTAATCCAAAACATGTGTGAAATATTCTGCTGTGAAAGTAATATAGAGTCATAATTATACATATTTAAATATTTAAGGTAGTCCACAAGTTACATTGGAGATGTGTTACGCTATACCCATCGTAAGTGGAAAACATTGCATGTCGAACCACTGCTTAGCCTAGCTTAGGTAGCTTAGGTATCTTAGCTTAGCCTAGCTTACCCAGGAGTCTTTTCCTGTAGGAGACATGCTGCGGTGTTTAGAAGACATGCTTTTGAATTAAAATTAGCTCTTGAAGCACATAAAAAACATGCGGTAATGCACTGTACAGTACACCGATACACAAGTTAGCTCCGGGAGAGTTGCGGGAGAGAGTGAGGCATCAAGCAAGGTGAGTGATGCGTACATCCGGCCATCGTCCACACACTTCTGGGTGTCGCCCGCGTACATCCGGGCATCGTCCGAAAGTATCGTATGCTATACGCTGTTACACTGGCCTGCCAGCGATGCCTGCCCGCGAATCTTAAATATTTTCTAAATATTTTACGATTGTTAGCATATCACAATCGTCATTGTAACTTCGAAAACCCTCGGAAAGCACCTGTACAGTGGGACCTCGACTCATGAACTTAATTCGTTCCGAGACTCTGTTCATGAACAATTTGTTCACGACCTGAATCAGTTTTTCCCATTGAAATGAATGTAAACACAATGAATGTGTTTCAGGTATCAAAACATGTTTTTAAAGTGTATTATGGGTTTATGTGTGGCAATAAAACGTAGAATAAAATTAAAATAACCTTAATTATAGGAAAATAAAACTAAATTAATTAAGCAGATGATTTTAATGCATGTTACCTTTGCGCATTGGAGACGTAGTCGCTGGCGTAGGTGGACGGTGGCGCTTCTCATGTTTTACGATTCTTTCTTTCTTTATTTCAACTGTTATACGCTTAGGCTTCTTCCTCTCACTACCATTTCCACTTTCTTGGAACTCATAATGAAGCTTATAGAGCAAAAATGCAGAGAAACACAATGAAAAAATGACTGTATGTCAGTCAAGGCTTTGTTCATTGGTGGGAACAAAACCTGTTTGGGACTTTAGTTCGGAAGTCGATTTTGTTCACCATCCGACGCGTTCACGAGTCGAAGGTCCAGCATATTTCTGTTTCGTTTTCATGACGCTGTTAAAAAAATGAACTCAGAAAGTCTAGAAAGCTTAAAAAGCTATCTAAAAAGTTCTCTAGTGGCATTTGAACAGCTCTACCTAAACCCAATTGAGCTCTAACCTAAACCCAAGTTTGTCTGAATCTATTAAGAATACCATCAGTCATCAGTTAAATTTGCCCCCTCCAGACCAAATTCTCTCCCTTTCTCGATCATTCTGAACCTGTCCCCATTTTCTTGCCCAGGATTAAACCCACTTATTCTTTGCTGCCTCTCCTGACCTATTTGGTGATATTTTTGGCTCGACAATTATGAACAGCTTTTGCACAAAGCCTGTGATGTTGGAAGTTGTGAATTCTAAAAGCAAATGCATTCGGTTATGAAAGTATTCCTGAGACTGAGTGTTTAACAGATTCTTAAAAAAATTGTTATCGCATTTGAACGTACGGTGGCTTGACAGGATACACTTGTGTTTGAGAAAGGTTGAGTAGGATTCATGCAAGACTTTGCACGTACGATATGTTTTGATTATGTACTTAGACCAGGTCATATCTGGTTATACCAAAGTGCCGTAGAACTCTCGATTCATTTTGCATAAGAGCGGCTCTGGTAGTAGATCAGGCTATAATTCCAATCCCAGGTTTATATAATTGCATTTCTTTAACTTTTATAGAAGGAGTCTCTGTTTTCCATGTTTTACAAATATCAGTACAGTACATTTTTGTCAGACTTGGTAAAGCTGTCAGGACACAGGACTGTTTTCTGGTTTCTCTATAGCATGACCATGCTGCCTTCTGGCGTTTTATTAACTTCAAGAGTGAGCGCAAGAGAGGCTGGTGATGAAATGAGAGGTTATAGCTGCTATAATGTAACTGATAACAGGAACTAAATTGTCTCATGGGCATTACATGTAACTACAGAAGGTTAAACAAATGACCAGACATCTTAATCCTTGGCAAATTCCTGTAATATAAATAAATAAAGAAATAAATAAAAACACCCTCTGTACCTGTCATGCTTAGCATACTTAGATAATAATAATAATAATAATAATAATAATAATAATAATAATAATAATAATTTAAAACACTAATACTACTATTTCTACTACTACTACTAGTAAGGTTGCCTTAAAATTCACTGACTTCTGAAAAAGTTAACTGAAAATCATATAGCAAGTTAACGCAACTGCAACAATGAGGCAATCGCATTGCGCTTACTTGCTATGAGTTTCAGTGAATCCAACATTTTATGGCAATCAGGCTACTCTTTTTTTTAAGTTAAACAACAAATCTTTTTTTTTTTTTTTACTTTGTAAAAGGGATAAAATGCAAAAAAGGAATGGATTGTCCCCAAAAATAATGTAGATTGTCCACAAGCTTCTAGTTTGTCCATCATCACCTTGTTTCTTCTAAAAGAAAAACAAGTCTCTTGTTCTCAAGTCTCTGAGCTCTTACCCATAATTCCTCTATATAGATAGAAAGGCCAGTGTCTTAAAGCCACACTGTGGTATATTTCTGACCCATTCTGAGACATGTCCTTGAGAGTGGTCTGAATGCAAATTTGCTTATACTTTATGCACAGATTGAGAAAACTAGGCCTGCAAGCTACCCACACACGCACACACACACACACACACACACACACTGTAGTACTCTCATTTTCTGAGGTGCACATAAGTAGAACCATGTATTAACACTTATAAATGAAATATCACACAGCAGGAATTTAATTTTTCCTGCTTTACATTTCCTCAGGTACTGACATGTTCCTGAGGAAATTAAATGTTCCTTCGGCAATAAAGTGTTGCTAGCTGGACATCCTATCACATGCTGTGCTTGTTTCGGTGATATCCTACTCACGGTTTGAGTGAAGGTTCAGTGATCTAACGTTCCTTCTTCAGACTGTGTTAAATTACCAGGGGTGAGAGTACTGACGGAATTCAAACTAGATGGAGGCTTGAGAGGGTTGCCGAAACAGAAAGGTGTGCATTTTTGGATATTGATTGATTGATTGATTGATTTTTTTATTTATTTTTTTATTTTTGGTAATGATAAATTAGCGGGCGGCATGGTGGCTGAGTGGTTAGCACTGTCGCCTCACAACGAGAAGGTCCTGAGTTCGAGCCCCGAGTTCGGCGCGGGTGCCTTTCTGTGTGGAGTTTGCATGTTCTCCCTGTTTTTGCGTGGGTTTCCTCCGGGTACTCCGGTTTCCTCCCACTGTCGAAAGACTTGCTCGTTAGGCGGATTGGGTACTCTAAATTGTCCGTAGGTGTGAATGTGTGCGTGTGTGTGAGCATGAACCCGAGTCCCGAGTTAGGGGAGGGTTGGGCATGGGGCTAGTGACCTCACCCTGTAGAATGCGCTTAGCTACAGAAATGTCATCCGAGCCCTATGTGCCGTGAGGCACGTACCGGCTGAGAGAGACGGAGAGAATGACAAATTAAAGGTAACAAATGGGAGGAAATACCAACATAAAGTGCAATAGTAAGGCGTTGAGCTACTGTGAGTCACCAAAACATCTTCAGTCCGCCATTTTCATTGATCTTCGCAGCTCAGGAACTGTACTGAAGTACATACGTTCTTTCATCTCAGTTGTTGATTTAATGATGGGAGGGGAGAATGCTGCCTAGCACTGCTGGGGAAAATCTTCCATAGGTTTTCAATCAGGTTAAGCTCTGGTGAGTACAACGGCCTTAACATATGATTTACATCATTTATATCCTCACGAAAAACATCCAGTGAGATTTCATGCCCTGTGGATGGGCCAGGGTCAACCTTGAAAAGCCCCCTCCTGCTATTTGTCATCCATACAGTATGTGGACATAACATAATTACTGCTCTTAGCCGAACTCCTCTGGGTGTCTGGACTATTCTTAGGTAATTCTAGCCACCACTTTTACTGTGTATGTGTTTTAAGACTCATAGAAAATCTACAATCATCAAACAGCATAAAGTATAAAAACTCAATGTAGAGCTGCAGGTGACAAAAATGAATAAAAAAAATGAATCAAACTTTTTGCGCTAGCGTCCCCCATCTCCGTACCTCAAAAGCCAGTGGATATATGTAACTCTGTGGGAAGTGGTCAAAATGCGAGAAACATCTTATGTTTGTAGTGCATATCATTTGAGCTGCATTTTTCATATAAGCCCAAAAAAGTGCTCCGGGGAGCGGGTTCTTTCTAAAATAAAACACAGCTAAAGCCACCAAACAGAGAGAGTTCGGGTTTTTTTCCATGGGTGATCGTTTTAAAAATACTACAACCTGCACCTATGATGATCATGTTGCTAAATTTATTCTGGAGGTCTGACATCAGGATAGGCCACTTTTAGACACTGTACAAATAGTCACCAGTCCTATAAACACTTTATAGATTATGTAATCAAAATGAATAACTGTAATAGTCATTATGGTCAGATTATGATGGTTGATGAGAGTCACTTGGCAAGCTATTGACAGAATAAAATATATTGAGTAGCGGTTTGAATAACTCTTGTAAAGAATGAATCGTGCTTTTTCATTGCTGAGAAAAATCATTCCCATTGCGAGTATATATTGTACAAGTGTGTATTCGTTCCGAGACTCTGTTCGCGACCCGAATAAATACAGTGATTGATAAATACAATGAATGTGCGTCAGCCTGCAAAAACATGTTTTTAAAGTGTATTATGGGTTTATGTGTGGCAATAAAACATAGAATAAAATTAAAATAAACCTAAATGAAATGTGAAACGTGCGCAGATGATTTTAACGCACGTTCCCTTTGCGCTGGAGACGTAGTCGCTGGCGTAGGTGGACGGTGGCGAACGGATATGGTGGCGCTTCTCATGTTTTGTGATTATTTCTTTCTTTATTTCAACTGTTATACACTTAAGCCTCTTACTCTCACTACCATTTCTACTTTCTTGGGACCCATAATGAAGCTTATAGAGCAAAAGTGGAGAGAAGCACAAGGGAAAAATGCTGTGCTGTGAGTTTGAAGCACAGAAAAAAAAAAAACAACAACGTTTGAACAATCCTTAATTCTACAAAAACTTCCTGTAAACAACCAAGAAAACGAACCTTACATGAGTCGACTTCTGGCGTTAAGGAAGTGAGGAGGAAGATGGGCGAGGAGGAGGTTACTGTACAGCCAATGAACGCACGTCTGAGTGAGACCGATTAAGGGACACGTGTGTCTTTGTTAGGTACGCAATACACAAACAGAAAATGGGAAAACATTGGTGCGTACGAAGCAGAAAGGGAAAATGGCCGGCGCTGTGTTTGTTCAGCACCCGATTATGTGGTCTTGACCAGATGCAAAATTTTGGCAGATTTTGTGGTCGGGAATCGATTTGTTCATCTTCGGAGGTGTTTGTGACCAGAGGTTCCACTGTACTTGAAAAAACAAGTACAACTCCATGCCAGCAGCACCGATTAGGATGTCTCCACCACCACCAAAGTTTAGTCCTTCTAGGTACTAATTTGTATGCCTGAAATACTCTTAAAACTTCTTCAAACAGGAAGGAAACCTTTGAAGAATAAATATTTCAAAACTATATTTAAAAAAAAAAACAAACAAACATTTGGCTCTAGCTGTTTTTGACCTTGTTTGCATGAGTTCAGTTCCAAAATCTACTCAGTTCATCTCCTGTTTACGAAGATGATTCCATTTAACTCCTACAAATGCTTAACTGCTCATACGTGAGATATCTCAAGATAAACTCAGATAGAGGGATGGCCAGACAGGCACAGACATGCGTGAACATACAGCCCGACCCTCCAAATGCTGGGGGCATAGGTAAATGCTATAGCAGTGCCAGTAGACATATGAAAAAAAAATGCCTGTTGTTCGATGCCTCCAGTTTTCTAAACAGTCATTGGAGCTTCTGGAGCAGATCCTTTGTTGTGGTTTATGCAGTCATGTGCATGACAGCTCCTTGGACTAGAGACTACAGAGTCAGAAACCATTGCTCAGAAAAGGAGAATATTCTTAGACTGCACATAAAAAGTAAAGAAAACCCAACACAAACAAACAAAAAATCCATCAGAATATTTAAATGGCTTCAAGTTCAAGTCGATGGTAATGTGAAGCGCAAAACGTAACCACTGCAAACTGTTTAATTTCGAGCCATAAATTAAGCATTACTGGGAAAGCAGCAAGTAAATGTTGTCTTTGTTCAGTTGTGTTAGTTACTTAAGCAAGGACTTTTATGAAGCTGGAGCTCCACAATGTTTTAAATACCCTGCACTGAACTCAGAAATGTTAGACCTTATTTCAGGTCTGCATTCACCCTTTTTTCAAATGAAACACCTACACCTTTCACTCTCGCACCATTGATTTGATCTAGACCTTACCTGAAACTGATTCAGCATTAACCCTTAAACTCTACGATTAGTATAGAGTTAATTTTTGAATCAATGGATGAATGAATGAATGAATGAATGAATAAATAAATAAAATTCGAGAAATTTCCTTCTAGCTGCTCTGGCTTAGTATTGAAGTTGATGGAGATACCTCACAGAAGTACTCTGTCTGTCTGACTTGGAGTTGATCTGCAACGTCAGCAGCCTTACAATGGGGATTATTTTCGACAGACAGCTTGACAGTCCGAAGACATCTGTTAGAGGGCTCAGGTCGACCTGAGCGGGATGCTGTTGATTCATTTCCTTTGCTTTTGAATTGTACAATCACTCTGTTGACTGTGACAAGAAGAATCCCAACATTTCGTGCAATCATATGCTGGCTAAGTCCACCCTCAGACTGACCCACAATACGCCCTCTTTGAAAATCACACAACTCTTTGCTAAAGTTTGAAGCACCAGGTGGTGTCACGTAGATAAAACGGTGTAATGAGGGTGTCTATTTATTTTTTACATATATATATATATATACACTCAGCAAAAAAAGAAACGTCCCTTTTTCAGGACTGTGTATTTCAACAATAATGTTGTAAAAATCCAAATAACTTT
>JAQLOM010160395.1:0-12399 GCA_030068315.1 Chrysichthys thysi
ATACTTTACGTAAAATAACTGTACTGTACAAAATATTTAAATATTAGCCTAGTGCGCGTGTTCATTTTCTGTCACGTTCAAATCGGAGGATGTTTTTCTTCATCATTAGGCGAGCTCAAGATCACGCAGCACTGCGCATGCGCAGGGGGCTCTGATCTGTAGAACACCTGGACAGAGCATCTCCGTCGTAACGCTGAAGTGTATTGTTGAGGGATCAGTGCCCGTGCGCATGCGCAGTGCTGCGTGATCATGAATTGGCCTGTTAAACACTGAAGTGGGTTTTCTACACTGTAGGACCTACAGCAGGCGGAACTGTGTGAACACGTGTGGCTGTTTATGACTCGTATCCTACTACTGCAAGGATCGAAAATTATAGACTAAATGTAGTTATTATAGACTAAATGTTGTGTACAGTAGACAGGAATACACTGAGTGAAGTTGGTGAATGCTGAAGGGGAAAATGTCGAGAACGAGAACAGCGGTAGGTTTGTCCTACTGACATCTCGGCCAAGACCTGAATGGATTCATTTCAGCTGCTTTCACTTCATCTGTTTATGACATGCTTTATCATATGAAAAAAAAAACGCAAAACAGACACTTAGGAGAAAAGGCACTGAGTCCCTCACCTACCTACCGGTCTATGAAGACAAGCAGGCGGCAGCTGGAACCAGAACCGAGGACAATAACTAGGAGCTCCAACGTTATTAAACATTATCTGATGTAATAATCACGTGCCATGATCCACCACTGAAAGCACTTGAAATCCAGTATCGTTCTCCCATAAAATCACTCTTAAAGCACCCTCGTGCGTCTTCTCCTGGGCTTCTGAATACCGGATGTTTTGTGTGTTTTCCTTGGCCTATGTCACTCCGTCACAACCGGTAGGGTCACAGCCAAAACCGGGGACATTTCCGGGGACAGGTGTAGTCGGGGATAGGGCATCAAAAACAGGGACTATCTGGTCACCCCAGGCTAAGTGATTAGCACTGTGGCCTCATAGCAAGCAGGTCCTGGGTTCAAGCCCTGGGGTCGACCTGGGTGCCTTTCTGTGTGGAGTTTGCATGTTCTCCCCGTGTCATGTGGGTTTCCTCCAGGTACTCCAGTTTCCTCCAACAGTTCAAAGACATGCACAGAGTCTAAATTGGCCGTAGGTGTGAATGTGAGTGTGAATGGTTGTCTGTCTCTGTGTGTCGCCCTGCACTGGATAGGTGACCTTCCCTGGGTGTAACCCCGCCTCTCTCTCACCCAAAGCTAGCTGGAATTGGCTCCAGGTTCCCCCCGCGACCCTGAACAGGATTAAGCGGCAGAAGATGAATCTTCTGAACCTGAAGACACATCCTAAACCTCAGATACACATACCACAAGCACTCTTACACTAACTTCACCCCTAGCACATTCACTTCCTGACTCCATTTCCCATGAGCACCCCGTCTGCAGACAACATGGACACTTCTAACCATGGAGCGACCATGACTCCGATGTGGAAATGGGTGTTGACAATGTGGCCGACTTCCCTCGCTCCGAATCCCCAGAGCTCTGACCGGGTTCAGGAGCTACTGCTAAGCCTTTGTCTTTGTCATGTTTGCGTTCCTGGTTATGATCAGTGTTTGGTTTATTTGGTGGTTAATTCTGTACTTACCTCCTCTAGGCTGTTTGTACATCAGTTTATCTCTGCGTGTCTCCGGATTTGACGTTTTGGTTCCTCTGCTTGGCTTTAATAAAGATCTGAAGTGAGCTTACCTTCTGTCAGCCAGCTGGTCCGTTCCTGAACCTGACGACAGGTCCGGGTCTGTGACAAATCAGGGATTTGTCGTGTCAGTGCCAAAACCGGTGCAGAAATATGTACCACAGCCACGTTCACCTCCACAGGACTCCTGATCATGCACACCTGTTTCACGTTATTACACACACACACTATTTAAGCATTTCCGAGTCAGCTTCCTGTTGCATTCACATCACACGGTGTTCTGTTCAGCTCATGTTCATGTTAACGCTCCTCATTCTTACGTTATTCCCTTGCTTGTGTTTATTCAAACAATTCTGAAAAGAATTCAGCATTCGCGTGACGACTACTCCACATCTGAGCAAAATTCATCAATTCAATCGATACTGAATCGTTTAAATGAACAAAATGGATCTTCTGACCGATCAGAAGAGTCTAGAATTCATCAGCGTCGTGTATTTTAATGTAATCAAGCACTGAATTCAGTGAACGTGTTAAAGGTTCGTGTGGAGGCTGGAGTTAACTTTATGATACTCGGGGGAGCTCAAATGCAAAGTTAGCGCTTTCCAGATTGCTCAGTAATGAACTAAACATCATTCAAACCCCAGAAACAACAGAACAAGGAAATGAGTTGTGTATCTGTGACACACACACACACTCAGATGAGACAGCACTGGATAATTAGCAGCCATTTATCAGAATAAACACCATGCACAGTGTGTGTGTGTGTGTGTGGGTGTGTGTGTTAAAGTCCAGACTGATGGAGCGTGAGCCGAGATTGTGACAGTGAGATAAAAACACAGCTCACGTCTCCATCACCGCTCGTTAATATTTATTAAAGTGAGAGCATCCGACGCCTCCAGAGTGGAGAGCGAATGTATATATTTTTTTTTTAACTCTGACACGCCGATCACAGCCGAGCATCTGTGTGAGATTAATGTACAGTACAGTCCAAAAGTCTCACACTGCCTCATCAGTCACAGGAAACTCATTTCACTTTATCAGCATGAATATTTCTCAAACAAAACCCGATCGTTTTTCATTAAAGCTCAGAGCAGGTCCATGACAGCGTGCGGGAAATGATCACCCTCGGTTCTCATGAACGAGGACGCTCTCACACCCGAACAGACACTCCTTTAGGACCTGGGGAACTTCCTGATCATCAGAGGGATGAAACACTTGGAGGCATGCTGTTATGGAAAAATAATCAACTTCAGGTTATCAGTAGGAAGCCTGCTTCATCACACCACCCTGATGTTGATTATTTTGCTCCCACATACAGTGTGTTCTTGTGATCCTGTTACTGTTTACGCTAGTCTGAGACGTTGCCATGGTAACAGTCAAGCACTTTGGTCAGAGTGGATGACTCCGTTGGCGTTTGACGTCTAAATGGACATTTCTCCCAGAGTTATTTTCCACTGGTGTGAAATAAGAGTAGTGGAAGTTCAACCTGATGAACGTTCCCGTGTGGATGTGTGCAATTTCAGGATGGAGTGAAAATGTCACATTTAATGCATCCGTTGTCTCCACGCTCTGGTGATCTTAGTAACAGAATGACGCAAATCAGGCTGCGAACTCTGATTTGACGCTTCCATTCGCTTCCCCACTTCAGATTATTATAAAATAACCATAAGTAACGACTTATCATACCTAACAGTACTTCTTCATGGTGTTCCATGATGTGGGGTTGTCGGTACTTGTAGGATTTACTGGTCTCCAGGTTTCTCACCATCATTTTGCTCATTCAGCTGGATGTCCTGGCTTTGGACGCATTAACACACGTTTGTCGAGTCTGACTTTGACTTTGAGACTATGACCCAATGTCTTGTCTGTTCAGCATGTTGGCGAATGGCGTGCGTGACAAACAAAGGTTTCTTCTTAATTTCCTCTTCATCTGTTTGCTAGGCACCACAGCAAGTGAGACCAGGAGCTCTCTTGAAAGATGCCTCCTTTTTTTTTAAAGGTGATGCTACCTGTCCTGATGTGGCCTCCTGAATAATAAAGCCACATCTCATTCTTCCACTTGCTCTTTGACTTTTCTATCTACCCATGTATAGGGAAAGGCGCTGAAACACCCTTGTGTAGTCAAACCATCCCCTGCTGCTTTTCCACTACTGTTACAATCATCTCACAGACCAGACTTGGACATCCTTTCTGCTTATCTTGGAGGATTCTGTTCTTCAGTTAGCACTTGTTGATGTGGGTCATTACTGCACCCGAGTGAACTTGTCCATAGGTAGGTACTTCTCAGGTAGATACTTCTCAGAGTCCATCATGGCCCTTCATTTAGAGAATAAGAAGGTAATTCTTGAGGTCAATCACTCAGGAATGCTTCGCTGATATCTTCTAGGCTCTTTTGTTCCATCTCATATGATATTTGCTCTGTCTGATATGTCTCACTTAACGCCCTGGTCTTCATGCAAGGCAGAGAAGCTTGTCTGGAGCAGGTGACTTCCAGTTGTGAGTACGCTTCATCCTGGAACTAGAGATTTCTTTATCATTATGGGTGACTTTGTCCTAAGATTTCAATGGTATAACCGCTTGGTGCTCTAGTTCTGATGATATAAGCTTTTCCACCCTTCAACTTTTGCCTGGTGCTTCATTTGGATGTTCAGTGTGAGCTCTCTGAACCTCATCAGCCTTGTATTTCCAAGCGATGTCATTAGCCTTTAAGCAGTCCTGGCTTGTTGGGACTCCTTTCCCAAGTTCATTCTGGATGGCTATTGGATTGCAGTGGTGCCTGTGGTCCTCTCTATGCAAGCTCTTTGATGCTGATCTCTCCTCCACTTCAGGTCAGCAGTAGAGTACATCAGCTCCCTGAATCCGCTTTCAGAGAGCAGGATTGGCTCCAACTTTTTGATGCTTTTGGGATTAGTTGCACTCATTGAGGCTGCAAGTCCTTATTTCAACCATTAAGCTCTCATTTAGATAATTTAGGTCCTAACCTCCATGATGACGGACTCTGGTGCAACTGTTCTCATACCTGCCTGTTGTTGCTCATCAGGTGCTTCAAGAGTGGAGTTATTCAAGGTGCTTACAGTCAGGAGCTGTTTCCTGACATCTGTCTGGATGTGCTCGAGCTCCATGTTGGTGAAGTTCTTATCTGATACTATGAACAACTGCATGGCAACAGTGTTCGTTTGAGGGAAGAGTTCTGAGATCCTCCAGATTGTGTAAGAGCCCCTGGGCATGCTGCCATCCATCATCGTGGCCTCGGAGTCCCTGCAGCACCACATGATCTCCTCATATTGGTTGTATGTCACTTTTGGGGGGTAGTGGAAGCTCAGGGGGTTAAGACGCAGCACTACTGATCGAAAGGTTGGGCGTTCAAATCTAAGCACTGCCAAGCTTCTGCTGCTGCTGCTGGGCCCTTGAGCAAGGCCCTTAACCCTCAACTGCTCCATTGTGTAACTGTGATAAATGTAAGTTTCTCTCGATAAGGGCCTCTGCCAAATGATGTAACGTAATATAATCATCTTTAGTACTCACATGGACAATGTTTTACATAAAATATTAATAATTTTCTGTGTTGCATATGGCTGTAATATTACATTCTGTAGGATGGAATAAAGTATCAGTGAAATTCCAGGCTCCAGACAGAACATTGTACACTGAAATCTTCCCTTCCCTTCTCTCTCTCTCTCTCTCTCTCTCTCTCTCTCTCTCTCTCATACACACGCAAAACCCAGTGTCATTTATTTAAGAAGTAGTGACCTGATTTTTATTTAAATAAAGTTGTATTAACGCGAGCCCCTGATGCAGCACATCAAAGATGATTCTCTCTCTCTCTCTCTCTCTCTCTCTCTCTCTCTCTCTCTCTCTCTCTCTGTTCTAATCTGAGTAGTGCAGTAAAATGATAGTGAGTCGGGAAAGGAGTGGTCTAATCCCATTTTGAGTTGAAGGATGGCCCCTGCGAGTTCTCCGTGCCACTGTACACTTCTCAGCCCAGATCGTGTTTCAGGCGACAGTGAAGTGGTCCTCCAGTCAAATACAGTAACTCACTCCAAAGTGAAGTTTAAATGTGCAGCTCCACTTTCTCTGGTCGATGAGACGCTTCAGATTTAGAGTTCTAATCCATCTGATCGGCATTTCAGCAGTGTGTGTGTGTGTGTGTGTGTGCGTGTGTGTGTGTGTGTTATAATCAATACTGCATTCAGCCTGAAGATAATTTCACACTCGTCTCTGTTCATCATCACACTGAGATAGCTTTCCCAAAAGTTCCATCCCACAGCGAGCAGAGAGTGACAGAGTGACCGAGAGCTCAGCAGATCCTTCTTCTCTACGTTGTCTCTTATTCACCCCAGGTTTAATACATGGACAGACAGGTGAGGCGACACCTCCGCAGTGACAGAGCGCCGTAAGACCACGATAGTCACAACTTTATCAGTAATGTTTACGCTGCATGTCATTCACGCTTCCACTTCAACTTTCCTGGGATTTCACGTTCGCATGTATTTTTTTTCCACATGCACATTAGTAAGGCATTTTATTTCCATTCTAGTTTTTAAAATGCTTAAGTTTTATTTGTATGAACATGCTTAGATTTTTGTTTTTGATTGTTTTAAATATTTTACCTATTTTTACAGGCATTTTTCTTTCCATTCATGTTTTTACTAGCATAGATTATTTACATGCATATTTATACTATCATAGTTTATTCATCTCCTGTTCAGAGTCGCGGGGGAAGCTGGAGCCAATCCCAGCTGACTTCAGGTGAGAGAGAGGCGGGGTTACACCCTGGGCAGGTCACCAATCCAGCGCAGGGCGACACACAGAGACAGACAACCATTCACACTCACATTTACACCTAATTTAGAGTCGTCAATTAGCCTAATCCCCTCTGTGCATGTTTTTGGACTGTGGGAGGAAACCAGAGTACCCGGAGGAAACCCACATGGACGCGGGGAGAACATGCAAACTCCACACAGAAAGAAAGGCGCCCAGGTCGACCCCAGGGACCGAACCCAGGACCTTCTTGCTGTGAAGAAACAGTGCGAACCACTAAGCCACTGTGCCGCCCTATCGTAGTTTCTATGGGGCAGGGGGTAGCTCAGGGGGTTAAGACGTTCAAGGACTATTGATTAGAAGGTTGGGTGTTCAAATCCATGATCAACCAAGCTGCCACTGCTGAGCCTTTTGGCAAGGCCTTTAACCTTAAATGCTCAGTTGTATAAATGAGATAAAAATGTAAGGGCATCTTCCGAATGACGGCAATTTATTTATTTATTTTAGGTGCACATTTTTACTAGCATAGTGTTTACAGGCATGTTTTTGCACCCATATAGCTTTTGCTGCTGTTGTTTTATATGCATGAAGACCTTCAAAAAACAATAAATGCACAGATACCTGAGGTGACTGTAACTCTCTAGAGAGACGCAATTAACTCCGTTCCCAATGACCCTGTGTTTACTCTTAGCTACAAGTTATTGTTTAGCATCTATAATTAACCATGTACATGGTGAACAGATGGTCAGCATCTAAAGCAAGTTTCTCAAACTCTCAAGTTTTCTCTCAGTTTCATATTTAACTGAGAAATAAAGTTTAAAAAAATAAATAAATCCTACTTCCTGGGCAGCGCTGCAGCTTTCTCAGCTTCTCTCTGTTATCTGATCTCGATCATGAAGATAGCATTTTTGGTAAGGTCCCCACCCTGAACACTGAAGCACATAACACTTAACAGTTTGCTATTATTACAGTGTGTTGTGTTTTATTACAAATGAGCAAATGGCTACTTTTACAAGAAAGTGGCTCGGCCGTTGTTCGCTAAATTACACGCGCTCATATTTTGTTTATAAAAGTCAGCTGGGAAAACCGCCAACATATTTATCACCATTATTGAAATCCAGAATAGATAACATAGAACCCACTCAGATGATTAAATAACCCTTCAGGCTCATCGTATCGAACTTGTAGAGAAATATGGTTTCTATTTTTGCTAATCCTGTGTGTAATGAAATAAAGAATGCGGTGTAACTTCATAAACTGCTAAGTTTCTCTTACCTCCTAAGATCTTATGAGTTTCTTCTGGGTTCTTTGGGTTTCCTCCCACCTATCAAAAACATGCTGTAGGCCAGTTGATGAATCTGAACTAACCCGAGGTGGGAAGGACTGGGGTTCCATCCAAACTGTAATCCTGCTTTACTCCCAGCATTCCCTGGATAGACTCTGGATCCAACACCATGCTGACCAGGAAGAAGCAATGTATGTGCTAATATAGGTTTGGGCTAACAGGAAGGGCGTGGTAACTTACTGTACATAAACACTCTTTATACATCTGAACTGAGCAGAAAACATCTCAACAGAGAACACCCAACATGTGAAACCTTGAGGTGGATGGCCTACAACAGCAGAAGACCCCATCAGGTTCCTCTCAGGTTAAGACTCAAGAACAGGAATCTGAGGCTCCAGTCGCCCCAGGTTTGCCCAAACCAGAGAGACAAAGATCTCTGTAAAGGAAAAAAGTCCCCTGGTCCGATGAATCTTGATTTCTGATGCAGATAGTTGGGTCAGAAATTGAATCCATGGAGCCAATCTGAATTGCATGAGGAGATCAGGCTGGTGTTGGGGGTGGGGTGGGGTGGGGGGGTGTAATGGAGTGCGGAATGATTTCTTGCCACATCCTGAGCCCCTTAATACACCAATTGAACTCCACAGCCTATCTGAGTATTGTTGCTGACCACATGTATTCCTTTATGGGCTCAATTTGCTGTCATATAACGGCTGCTTGCCGGATGATGATGTCACCAATCACTAGACCTCCAACAGCACACCTCTGGGATCAGGCAGAGCAGGAGCTTCATGGACGAATATGCAGCTGAATAACCTCTGATGCCGTCACCTCAACATGGACCAGAATTGAGCAGAAATGCTTCTAACACCTTGTGGAATCCTATGGAGAGCAAAGTGGTATTAGTGTGGTGTTCCTAATAAAGTGGCTGATAGGTCATTCACTTTTCGAGCTCTTAAACACCTCATATTTGTAAATAATGCATTGATTTTCATTTCCATCAATTGGTTTCTATTCCGCCGTCATTAAGCTGCTAGTGGGAGGTCATTTTGTTTTACTGGATTTCTTCCTATTCTAAACGTTCTCTGCAGGATCTTGATGGACTACACTGCCTTAGAACATGAGCGAAAAGGCCAAACGACTGCTTTTAATCTCAGAGATACATTATAAGCGTTGATATCAATGACTCACTTTCATAAGAAGATCCTGACTGACAGTCGCATGCTTAATGGGAACATGTTCAATTTGCATTACAAATCTAATCTGAATAATTGATTCGCTGTTTATTTTAAGCGTCCGTCTTCTGAGATGAGCCGAACGCTCAGTCAGAATTTAAAATGCATTTTCTGTGATCATAATGAAAGTTTCCGTGACTTGATGTGTGTCATGATGTATTTAGGATGCTTCCTAGAAGTGCAAAAAACTCACAGGATCAGCACTTTAGTTGATGCTTGTACCAAAGTCTTGGGGTGAGGGTTTCTGGATTTTCAGTAGAATGTGAGCGTGATATTTTGAGAACATGATTAAAAGCACAAGCACGTTAAACAGACCTTTCCTGGTTTAGATCTTATCTGACAAACCATTAAAAATGGAAATCCTTCAGAGGCTAAGCCATTCACAAACTCTGCATGTACCATAAACAGTGTGTTTTTTTTTACTTCTACACTGAAGATCCAGAGATTCCAAGCTCTCCCTGGAGTATTCCCAGATATCCCCAAGCCAAATATGACATATAATCTCTCCAACAAGTCCCGGGTCTTCATCGTGGGACGTATCTGCTACAGCTCTAATGGGACGATCTACCACTACTTATAACACCAATAGGATGACCATATACCACCGGGGGCAGGATGGTGGCATGGGCACATGGACACCTACAAAATGAATGTTCTGTAGAAAGTCAAAGCCGAATCCTGGACATTTTTGGTGATTTAAAAATCCAGCCCCAGGTGTATATTTAAGATCCTAAAAAGTGGATGTGTACAGCAAAAAGAGAATGTATGCTCACTCTGAGTAGTAGTCTCTCCAAGATCTTTAAGCTCCTCATTATATCCTACCATGGAGCCCCGGGGTAATTCCAGGAACCCTGCATGTACTCCAAACCCTATATTTTATATCGGTGCCCACAGCTCATGACCACAGGTGAGGACAGGGACGTGAATAGAATAGTAATCAGAGAGCTTCATCCAAGAATGTAGCTCCTTGCAAGACACATGGGTTTGTATACATACTGTAAGTGATCCTCAAACTGAGGTCACCAGGAGCACATGGTTCACTTTTAATGAACATATCTGGTGGGAAAGGTCAGAAAACTAATGATCATAATGACCATCATGTAAAGTAAGAAAAAGGCCAAGTGGATCTGCCCAGTTTAGGGTTGCCAGGATTCACCCCTGGAGCCAGGCCTGGAGGTGATGTCCACAGGTGAGCATCTGCAGACCAAGCTGCCCATAAAAGCTGGTCAGGATCAGCCTGAAATGGCATGTCAAGCCTTCTTTGGAGTTGATCATCTATGGTGAAAGTCTAAAGTATCTAGAGAACGTTAGCTATCCTGGAGGTGAGCTCACACACCAGGAGAACCCCCTGAACACTGAAACCCTTTATGTTATATTACAGCGTGTGTGTGTGTGTTATTACAGCTGGCCAAATGGTTAATTTTACAGGAAAGCGGTTCAGCCTTACATTACTCATCAATACATAATTACACTCAGTTGTATTTTGTGTATAAACCTAAACTGGGAAAACTGCCAAGATCTTTATTCGTGTTACTGAATTAGAGAAGAAATAACACAGAATCCACTCAGATGATTAAATAAACATAATCCTTCAGGCTCATCGTTTCATCTCAAACTTGTAGAGAAATCTATTTTCTAGTTTTGCTTCTCGTCTTTGGGACAAAAGACAAATGCACTGAAACTTCAGAAACTGGAACGTCACTCTTACTCCCTGGGTTCTCACAGACTTCCTGTAGGTTCTCAGGCAACAGCATGCTATTGGTACATTGGTGACTTTAAATGACCCTGAAATACAGTAGAAATAAGTTCTGGGTTTTCCAAAGCCAAAAATGACTCCAAACCAGATATTCTTGTGGCAAAGTGTGTGGACCCAGGATTGGTCTACATAGTCCTACACATTGGCACCAAAGATGACTGTTTCGGGCATCATCTCAAAACATTTACCGCACTTATCCAGCGTAATTAATCTGAGTGTAAATGGTTACCCAACCGCCAGGGTGCTCGACTTAGTGCCGCCTCAGTGCCCAAGCCCAGATAAAATTGGGAGGGTTGCCTCAGGGAATGGCATCTGGTGGAAAACCTGTGCCAAATCAACCATGCACAAGGTCCACGGTGGGGACTTCTAACAAGAGCAATGAAAGAAAAAGATCCAAAGAACTTGGTTGACCATTTACATTATTAAAAAAATGTTAGCTATTTGGGAGAAAGCCCCGTCCTGTTGCTTGTCCCAGGACTCTTATTCACACTCTGCTCACACCAAACCTCCTGTACACACACTCACTACTGTTAGTCTTTACTCTTCTCCACCTGTATCCTGTAATGATTTCTAATCGCACTATCCTTCGCCCAGAAGAGCACGACTTCCCTTTAGAGTCTAGTTCATCTCAAGCGATCTTCCTCATGATGTCTCGGGGAGTTGTTAAAGGAAAGTGGAGCATTAGCAGGTAACTCAGCTCCATCTCACCACTCCGTCCGTCAGTGTTTGACTGTAACTCCAAACTCATCATGTTGATGGTGATTATCATGTGGGTGTTGAGAGGCTGTGAGTCAAACTGATGAGAGACAACAAATAAATTAACGGGGGAAAAAAAACCCAAGTGGAGGATCAACATGCGGAGGAGGACTGCATACAGATGGTTTCAGGACAGATGGTGGTCAGAGTTTGTGACGCCAAGCGGTCACCAAAGCCAGCAAGTGTCTGTCAATATCCACTAAATAAGGCGGAAAAATGATTCCCGTGCCAGAGACAGTGTGGAAATATTAGCAATGCCGTTTTTTGTTTTTTTTTCTTCCAAATGGAAATCTGTTGGGGAAAAGCCAGGCCATGGGATGAACATCCACGTCCCAGATTTCTTCGTTTTAACGCACGTTTTCCGAACGCTGCGCTACAGGAGCGTCTCTCCGCTGTGTCGACCTACTGTTCTTTTCTTTATTTAGATCAGAGGCTTACTGCGCCCCTGCTGTTATCACCCTGACATGAATTAATGAAGAGTGTCTGATCGGAGCTTGAGAATATCCTGTGTTTATGAACAGCAGGTCCTACTCTGGGTCTGAAATATCACAGCGATTCGCACATTTGGGGAAACAGACATCATTTATAACAGGCTTTTAATAAGCGTCTCCCTGAAGAAGGAGAGCAGATTGGGTTTAAAAATTGGTGCGCTAAACACCTGGTTGTGAAGCTGCTTATGAAAACGATTGCATTACCACAAATACAAATGAGCAGTCGGAGCTTTTCAGCTAATCTCAATCGCGAAGAAATAATCAGACTGCCCATTTTTACAGTTGGCCTTCGTCTTCGTCCTCAAAACATGTTTTTAAAGTGTATTATGGGTTTATGTGGTCATAAAACATAGGATAACATTAAAATCACCTTAATTATAGAAAAATAAACCTAAATGAAATAAACAGATGATTTTAAGGCGCGTTCCCTT
>JAQLOM010160419.1:0-12396 GCA_030068315.1 Chrysichthys thysi
AAACAAAATTAGGTAGTAGTTTTATGCATTTAAAAAGTAAAACGGGTCGGTGCTGACCCTAACACAAGAGGAAGGTTAAATACATATATAGTGGAACCATGGATTGTGAGTAATTTGGTCTACGAGTGTTTCGCAAGACGAGCAAAAAATTTCAATTTTTTGACTTGGTTAACAGGCGAACTTTTGCAGTACAAGTAGTCTTCATCTGCTGAGCCTCATATGATCACACTCACTGCAGGATTGTGGCTTCTGCTCTAGCATATACTGTTAGTGTGTGTGCTCTATCATTGGATAGTTTCCTTGTTAAAGTCGTACAAAAAGAAAAATATTCCAGTGATCTGACAGAGTGCAGTGATTCCGTGAGTTGTACTGAAAGTAATCCTCCAGAATAAGCCTCCTCCTCTCTCCTGCTCTCTGTCATGGATCTGCAGAGCGCGCGTGCAGCACACCTGTTTCGGGCACTCCCAATAGCAGTGCATGCCGGAGGACTCACTCCATGCTCACACATCACGTGGATTACTACAAGTGTTCTGCATTAGGACTAATTATATGCACTATAAATAGACTGACTTATGAATGCTAAATTTGCGAAGCATTAATTTGCATTTACCCGTGCTACTGCCAAGCCATGTTCATACCTTGCTCATATTTTGACTCTTGTTTGTACTGTAGTTTCCGTGTTTTTGTTGTAGCCTTTGATATTCCTGTTTCTGACACTCTCTAGTCTCCCACACACCAGCCACGATTCTTTTCCACGATGGGTTCCTGGGGTGGGGTTTGGCTGTTTTGGCCAGTGATCTTATGTGTATATAGTTGTGCGCGCTGATGTGAGTGATGTGTTGGGTGTGTTCTCGCGTTACTAAGTACGCTTGTGCTTTTAAGAACTATGCTGCTTAGTAACTGGAGCTGTTAATAAAAGAGCTTCCCAGCTGTGGCTTGGGGATTTTCCAAGATTTCCTTTGTTAACTCCGATTATTTCGGGCATCTTCTGGTGATGGGCAGAAGACGCTACACTGGTGTCAGGAGTGTGATTGAGATGTCGACAACACTGGATAGCATTGAAGACCTCATCTGCCAGCAGGAAGCTTGCCAGCAGAAAGGAGTCCTTTCTGCTGATAACAAGCCACAGAAGAGAACCACGACCCACCTGCTGGAAGAAGCCAGCACACCACAGATGGCGGAATGGCAGGAAGACGCAGACCTGCTGTTTGCCGCGGCATTGGGCAATGACGCTAGAGGAGAGCGCCGCCCACAGCTGATGATGGGAGCGCCGGCAGAGAGCATCCATTGGAGCACACTGGAGCTCCCGGCATACAAAGGAGAAGGGCCAACGGACACCTACCTTGCCCAGGTACGGCTTGCCACCCAGGCTCAGGGCTGGTCGCCAGAGGAGACCGCCGTCTGTGCCACGCTCTGCCTGGAGGGAGAGGTGCTCCAGGTCCTGGGAGATCTCCTGCCCTACGAGTGGCACGACTGGGTGGAGATTCAGAGTGTGCTGAGCTGCCAGTTTGGCCAGCAAGTGCTGCGAGAAGATGCATCTGAGGAGCTCACTTGTCGGCAGTGACGCGACTGGGAAAAGCTAGGTGCTTTTGCGGCTGATCTGTGGCGGTTGTCATGGCAAGGATAGCCGGATTTTGTGGCTGAGGTTCAGGAGGAGCTGGCGCTGTGGGCCTTCCTATGGGGATTGTGACTGCAGCGTTTGCGCGAGCATGTGCGCCTCGCTGCACCGGGATCATTAATGGCGGTGCTGAGTGAAGCGGAGCGCTGAACCGGTTCTTGTGGGAACAAGCGTTTTCATCCGGGCCAAAGACAGTGTGCGCCAAGTGGTCACCGCAGAGGACAGTGAAAGAGCCTGTCGAGTGCAGGGAAGCCCGCGGTGACAGGTACGAGGGTGTTACTTGAGCAACGTGGAGGACAGCGAGAGGGCTGGCCGTGCGAAGGGGTCCCCGATGGCTGTTTCTGCTGTGGGGAGCATGGGCACATCGGACGCTACTGCCCTGCTCCACCATCAAGGGACTCCATACTGCAGCCGTGTATGACACTAGGATGGGGAGGCATTGTGGGGGAAACGCTTCCCGTCGCTACTAACTCGTCCTGTTTCGGTGGAAGTAGTCCACGGTTGGGTCGTGTGGGCCACCATGGTGGACTTGTGGACTGTGGACTGGACTCTGTGCGGTGCCGGGCCTTGGTGCACACTGGTTCTACAGTCTCGCTGATCCGTAGTGGACTACGTCCCGCTACAGACCCCGCGCATTCTAGAAAACATCTCCCAACACAATTATGAGAATATGTCTCTACTGCCAGCATTTTAAGGTGATATACATGTAAAAACCTAACAATATCAGAAGACAAAAACAATGCTACTATAAAATGTGAAAGTTATTGTCGTAGTTACTCTTCTAGCCGGATCGTTCAGAAGATTTCGTGGGTCCGAAAGGTCGTTCAAAAAATGATGATCTGACTCCAAAAGGCTCTTTAAAAGGTTTATTCAGCTCAAATGCAAAGCAAATGCACAGATGATCTCTCAGAGGAAAGACGAGTGTGTTTGAAAATCCCCACATCTTATAGGGCTTTTGCCCTCCCCATTTTACGTCATTTACGCCCCTTTCTATACTATAGTCCGCCACAATTATTTCCAATTATGGAAGTCCTTTCTTAGCCAATGACATGCCAGCATATTACCTTGTTGTTACTAGGCAGAACCTAGTTTATTATCTATTCATTAAGTTAATATGTGTGTGTGTGTGCTGCTTGTGTGTGACTTCTTGGTTCTTCCCAACTCCTGTGGGAATCTCATGAACTAGGCCTTCCACCTGGTGTGGGGGACTTGGGTGCTTTCCACCTTTGGAGGAAAGACTCCTTTATTGGGCATATGCTGGGATATCGTTCGCCTCAGGGCTTCTTGGTACTTTCCAGTCACAACTGGTGTGTGTGTTTTTGGCTTCTCATGTATGGGAACACTGTTATTGAAACATATTGAACACAGATCCATTAAATGTGTGTGTGTGTAATGTGTGAAATGAAATAAGTCCTTTTTTGTACAAGTCCTTTTTTGTACAGAGTGCAGATTCTGCTACCACATTATCATATCAAATGATAGAATATCTGGATAGCTTAGTTCTGGAAAAAAATACAGCACATATGGCTAGCCCTTACCCTAATGACCAAGATATATGCTTAAAAGTAAAGGTAGTGAAATCACCATGAAACAAGCCTTGGTTTCATATGGTTATTGGCACTATTATGACCATCAGATGAATAATGGCACTGCAGAATATATTCATTTTCTGATTTAAAAGCTGTAGTTTGAAAACACAAATGCCAAAAACAAAAGCACATAGACATAGTGCACAGAAATTATAATAATAATTAGTATCTATATTATGATATAATGCAATATATGTAATTCATATAGACTACACAAACAAGAAAAAGTCAAGAACATTGACATATCTTTCAGCAATTTTTCATGTTCATGAAAAGTTCTTAGATTAAAATAACAGTTCTTTTAGATTGCAATAAGATTGCATCATTGTCTACAATGTGTGACACAACCCAAAATTTAAATCTTATTAGTACAGAAGTATGTTAATAGACAGTTTGTGTGGTTGTGATGGCGTGATGGTGACAAGGTTTTCTGTATTTATTTAATGGTTAAAGGCTTTGGTGGTTGGTATTTCCTATTCCAAAAATAATTATAGTCATTATTTAGTTAATAGCACAGTTAGCATATTTCTTCAGGCAAACTATATGATTGCTTTGATGGACTGTTAAAAAAAATGCAACACAACTATGCTTCCATGTTGTAGGAACTCAAAGAAATTAAAAAATTCTTTTTATGGCCATGCATGCCAAGCAATGTAAGAATGGCTAAGCAATGTCAGTCATCATCCCGAACTGATGATAGAATACTGGTGCCTTTGCACTGATACAGCATTTGTCCTTTTCACAGTGGCAATGGGTTAGGGGGAATAATAAAATCCATTCTTCAGGCTTCTCTTTTATTTATGGGGCTCTAAGGAGGTGATCCTTAAGGTGACACTTTTTGGATCTTCTTCACTGTAATCTTAATGGGTCCATTAACCTTAGCCTGGATAAGTCTGGAAAACTGCAAAGGAAATAAATCAAAAGTGATCTTTTACATATTTCTAAAAGAAAATGTTAATATTTGAACTATTTACCTGAATGACTGAAAGATTTTGCCGTATGCATACTATTACTATCAACATATATTATGCCATAATCATAGGCATGTTATATAAGGAATAACAAACTACAGGCTTTTCATTAATTCACATGGGGTGGTGTGGTACAACCTTTCATGATGTATAGTATAAGATAATAATCCTCCCATATTTTCAACAGAACCTGTGAATTACAGTTGTGCTCATAAATTTACATACCCTGGCAGATTTTATAAAATGTGTACCATTCTGTAAGGAAAACATGAATCAGGCAAAACACATCTGTTTTATTTTTAATGGGATTCAAATTAAACCATGAGACATCTCAAAATAACACAATTATTAAAGAAAACGTAATTTAGAAAATACTGAGATGGTCCCTGTTACGGGACAGCGCCCGTATTTGTGTGCTGCCTTTACTATGTGTCGTTGTAGGCGGAGCATTGGAAATTAGAGCCACCCATACGCAGTGATGCTACCCGGAAGCGCCCTATCCCCGCGTCGAGGAGGAGGAGCTTCCGGTTTTTAAACCTGAGGCGGACTGAAGGGACTGGCACTGCATACTGAGCGACTGACTCATGCTGAGTTTTTGTGTCTTATGTACCTGACTGTGGTGTCCAGCCTAAATGAATAGGCTAATGTTTATTGTTCCATTGTTGTTGTTTACTGCGTTCAGCGCAGGTGTAAATAGGGAATAAGGGTGTAGGTGATGTTACACCGGTGATCTGCAGTGCTAAGTTCTGTTTATGCTTCACTGAGTACTGGCCAGGGAAGAGCTGGGCGTGCCTATACATACACCACGTAGCCTTCCCCTTGTATAGACACACTAGACTAGGGGTGGGCGCTAACGTGTATTTTTGTTATGGGTAGGAAAGATCAGCGCAGTTAGGTGTTTTCTTTCTTTTATATTTAGATTAATGTTCAAGGCTTAGTTAGGTAAGCTGGGTTTTGTTTTATTCTGTTTGTTGTTTTAGCGCCGCGCATCGCCCGTACTCAGCACAGGTTGTTTTACTCCCGACACCCCACTGTATATTATCACAGGGAAAACAAACCCTCACTTTGACACATACTGATGGTGTGTGAGTTTTCTTCAGGGAAGTCCTTTCATCTTCCTGTTCCTTCCGTTCCTGCATGTCGTACAAAATGTTACTAGCCCTTTCACCCCTAGGCTGAATCTTGGGTCGTAACAGTCCCTGTTCTAAAGTTTGCATACCCCTAGTTCTCAGTACTGTGTATTCCCCCCTTTAGCATCAATGATGGCTTGTAGTCTTTTGTGATAGGTGTGGATCTTGCTTCTTGGCAAGAAGCCTCCAGTTTCTATAAATTCCTGGCCTGTCTTGCATGAACTGCATGCTTGAGATGAATGACATTGAGGTCAAGAGACTGTGATGGCCACTCCAGAACCTTTACTTTTTCGTGCTGTAGCCAACGATTGGGGCATTTTGGCCTTGTGTTTGGGATCATTGTCATGTTGGAAAGTCCAAGTGCGTCCCATGCGCAGCTTCTGAGCTGATGAGTGCAAATTGCATTGCAGTATTCTCTGATAACATGCTGCATTCATCTTGCCATCAATTCTGACCAAATTCCCTGTGCTGCTGTAGCTCACACACCCCCAGAACATCAAAGATCCACTTCCATGGTTCACAGTAGGGATGGTGTACTTTTCATCATAGGCCTTGTTGGCTCCTCTCCAAACATAGCGTCTATGGTTGTGACCATAAAGTTCGATTTTGGGCTCATCACTCAAAATGACTTTTTTCCAGACGTTTTGATACTTGGTCTAGGTGCTGTTTTGCATATTTCACGCGATCTATTTTGGGACATTTGTGCAGTAATGTCTTTCTTCTGGCAACTCGACCATGCAGCCCATTTTTCTTCAAGTGCCTCCTTATTGTGCATCTTGAAACATCCACACTATTTTCCTGTAGAGAAGCCTGGATGTCAGCTGAAGTTATTTCTAGCTTTTTCTTTGCATCCCTAACAATTCTCCTTGCAGTTATTGCTGAAATTTTTGTTGGTCTACCTGACCGTGGCTGGTGTCAACAGAACCCCTCAATTTCCACTTCTTTATGAGGGTTTGAACACTGTGTATTGGCCTTCTCAACTCTTTGCATATCTATTTATATCCTTTTCCTGTTTTCTAAAGTTGAACAACCTTTTCTCTCAGGTCCTTTGAAAGCTCTTTTTCCTTTCCCCATTGCCTGAAATGTTCAGGTCACTGTCAAGAGCCCAAAATCCTAGTGACTATTTATACACGGACACTACATACAAGCATACAAGTCATAGGTGTGGATGATTACCCTTAATATCCGATTGACCTGTATGTGTCAATTTGTGCGTATATCATCAAGCCAAAACTTCAAGGTTATGTCAACTTTTGATGAAGGCCATTTGGGTGCTTCCATTTGTCATTACGATTTTAAAAAACAAACACTACTGTGTGATAATAAATGGCTTTGCCCAACCACTAACTCTGAATGAAAGAGAAAATTTTGGGCATGGTCAATCATATTTTCTAAAAAAATGGCCAATATTTCACAAGTTCTGCCAGGGTATGCAAATTTATGAGCAAACTGTAGTTGTTACGATAGAAATAATAATATATTAGAATAAGGACATTAATATAAACCTGTGATTTGCAGCAGCACTTCTGTCAGACCTGCTGTTGTAGAAATTTATTCAGCATTAAAGATCGAGATTTTAACTTTGTTACAGCATAAATTATGCTATATCACAGTGCTGTTCACTCACTCATCTTCTACCATTTAATCTTGTTCAGGGTTGCGGGGAGAAGCTGGAGCCAATCCCAGCTGACTTCAGGCAAGAGGCAGACTACACCCTGGGCAGATTGCCAATCCATCACATGGTCAACACACAGAGACAGACTACCATTCACACTCACATCTTAATCTCCTCTGTGCATGTCTTTGGACTGAGTACTCTGAAACCAGAGAACATACAAACTCCACACAGGATTTAACCCAGGACCTTCTTGCTGTGAGGCGACAATGCTACTCACTACACCACCGTGCCGCCCCTCACAGTGCTGTTAAATTCGTAATTTGGATTGCTAAAAAGTGTTGATTAAATTTCTGTAACAGCCCTAAAAGACTTTACAATCATACACACTGTATGCTATAATTCTCATCAGCTAAACTGGCAGCAGATACACACATTAGGGAAACAAATCCATGAGTAAAGGGGTGGAAACAGGACCAGGAAATGAACAACAACAAAAAACAAAAATAAATATCGTTACAAAAAGAACATGGAGAGTGCAACATTCTCTAAGGGAATTTTTGACAGCTGTTTATTGGTTGGTATGTTTTCTGGCCTGGCAGAATCTTTACGACAGAAGACTGCTATGATATAAGTGAGAAAAGGAAGTAACTTGATTCATGGATGTTCCACCACATTAAATATGAATAAAAATGGATTTAAAAAACTAAACTTTCATTTAGTAATATAGCGTTTTTCTCTGATTAAATTGATTTCAATTAAAGGTTGGATTTTTTTTCAGTGTGAGATGAGGCTACTTCACCAAAAATTTCTAACCCTTTCTACTAATCTTCATATGGTGTTCTAATAATTGTGGAGGAGACTGTAAATTAAACATTTTAAATGTTAGCAAATTACAGTAGTATAAAAGAAATAAAACACTTCAGTTCATATATGCTGTTCTGGGAAAATAATTCACTTCATGGTCATTTTACGCCACCCTGTGATGGATGAATTTCTTATATATTTCATTTTCCTATAACAGTACCTTCAGTTATGTTTTATTCTTACGTATCTTTATTCAAACTGATACAACAGTCATATAAATATACAAGATACAGTAACCATATATTTGGAGTACATCATAATGCTTGACCTTACCTTCTCTATATAGATAATGATTTTTTCATTGCTTAGTTCAGTGACAGACTGCATCCTAACCACAGCTTGAGCAAACACTGTAAAATCTAAAGAAATCAAAACAGATAAAAAAGTGGTTGATAATAATGAGACACAAAACATGTATATATACTGTATATATGTTCTTTCATACACTGAAATTTAACACAATATCAAGATTTAGTGTAGGACAAACAATACTTGATAGTGAAGCTGATGGTGGTTGAGAAGCATTAGATGGTTGTGAAGAGGTGGTTTTGTTGGTGGTTGTTTTTGATGGGTTTTTTGAAGTGGTGGTGGCTGTTAAAAAAGGTGTAGTTTTCAAAGAGTTAGCTGTTGTTCTTGGAGAGATGGTTGTGTTGGTTGCTGTTGCTGGCCCAGTGGTTGTAGTTGTTGTATTTGGTGGAGTTGTCGGTGTTCTTGCAGAGGTGATGATTTTGCTGGTCATTTTTGGAAAGGTGGCTATATTTCTTAGCATTGTTTGACTAGTGATTGTGGTGATGGTTGTAGTATTTGGAGAAGTTGTTGGAAATGTTGCTGTGCTGGTTGTTGTTGCAGTAGTTGTTGAGGTTGTTGGTTTAGCAATGGGTGTCCTGGTTGCGGTATTCTTTGGAGATGCAGTTATGATGTTTATGGGCATTGTTGGACTATTGATTATGGGGCTGGTTGCTGTATTTGGAGGAGATGGCGGTGGACAGACAGTTGTGCTGGTTGCTGCAGTGGTGAAAGTTTTAGGAATGGGTGTGCTGGTTCTTGTAGAAGATTGTAGATCTTGTAGATTTGGTGATGTGGTTATGATGTTTACTAGCATTGCTGGAGTAGTGGTTGTGGTGCTGGTGGTGATTGGTTTTGGAGGATTTTTATGTCTTGTTGCCGAAGTGATTACTGAAGAAATGGTTTTGGTTACTGGAGTTGTTTTTGGAGAGGTATTTATGACATTAATGGGCATTGTTAGGCTAGTGGTTGTGGTGTAGGTTGCTGTATTTGGTTGAACTGTGGATGTTGTTGAAGAGAAGATTGGTATAGTTGTAGCTTTTGTTGGATCAGTGATTTTGATGATAATAGTAGTATATGGAGTTGTTGGCAATTTTAGAGAAGTGGGTGTACTGGGTGTTTTTGCTGATGTGGTTATTGGAGAAATGGTTGTGTTGGTTCTTGTTGTAGAAGGAGTTTTATTTGTTTTTGGAGAGGTGGTTATGACATTTATGAGCATTTTTGGACTCGTGGATGTGATGGTGGTTGCTGTATTAGGAAGATTTTTTAGTGTTCTTGAAGATGTTGTTGAAGACATGGTAGCAATATTTGTAGCTGTTAGTCCAGTGGAGGTTGGGGCTGATGTTGTTGGAAGTGTGACTGTTTGTGCTGGAACTGTGGATGGTAAAGTTAGGACAATAGATGTTCCAAATGGAGAATGAGTTGTGGTGGTGGTTGATGGAAATGTGGTTGAGTTGGTATTTGAAGTGGTAGTTGTGGTCAGAGTTGGTGGTGTTGTTGGAGAAGTGCTTGTGGTGGTTGGAACATTTATTGGAGGAGTTGCAAAATTAATGCTTTTGGTTTGGACAGATGGAGTAGTAGGTGCTAGCAGAGAAGTAGATCTGGGTGTTGATGAAAATGTGGTTGTTGAACCAATTACTGAAGGTGTGTTTGGAGTAAATTGGGGTGTAGGAGTTGACAGAAAATGAAAAGTTGAAGATATGGTTGTTACAAGTGTAACTGGAGATGGGAGATTTCTAGATGATGTTTGTGTAGCTGCTGAAACTGTATTTGTTGAGTGTAGTGATGCAAATTTTGAGGGAAAACCTGTAGATGATATAGTAGGAGGTGACACTTCAGCAGGTGAAAATGTAGGTAGTAATGATGAACTTGTAAATAAGGAAGTTGATTCTTGTGTTGTATATGTAACTCTTGGTGTTGACTTTTGGTCTAAAATGGTTGTAAGTTTTCTTGCTGTCGAAGATTCTGGAAAGAAGGATGCTTCAACTAATTGGGTTGATGAAGTTTCTAGAGCTTCAGATGTTGATAAATGATCTGTAGATAATTTGGGGAAAGTAGATGTTGATGGTCTAAACAATGGCCTTGCAGTTTCAGGAGCTTCTAAAGCTGAGTGATCAGTAAATGATTCTGAGAAAGTAGATAGTGATGCTGTGAGTGGTTGTGTTATTGAAGGTACTGGAGATTCAGTTATTGAATGATCTGCAGTTGTTTCTGGGAAGGTTGATAGCAATGATGTAAGCAGTGGTGACAAAGTTTTTGGAGATTCAGATTTTAATGATTGATCAGGAGATGATTCTATAGGAATAGATGGTGATGCTCTAGCCAATAGATTTGCTGAAGTTTTGGGAGAGTCAATTGTCGATTGATCTGTAAGCAAATTTGAGGAACTAGATGGTGATGTAACTGATGCTGCTGATGAAATCACAAAAGATTTAGATGTTATGTGCCTTACAGATGTTTCCTGTAAAGTAGAAGCTGACACTGGAACTGAGTTTGTTTTTGAAGATTCAGATATTGATAAGTGATTTGCAGATGAAACTGGTAAAATAGATTCTGACGATGGAATTGTTTGTATTGAGGATTCTGAAGCATTGCCTGTTGATGAGTGATGTGTAGAAGATTGAGCAGAAATAAGTAATGATGCTATATCCATTAGTGTTGAAGACATTTGTAGAGATACAGATTTTGATGGTTGATCAGTTGTTGATTCTAGAGAAGTTGATTGTGAAGCTGTAACCGATGGTATTGATACGATGTCTGGAGATTTAGATGTTAATATTGATGATGTATATGATTCTGAGGAAATAGATGGTAAGGTAGCTTGTAATGCAGTGTCTAATTTTGTTAAAATCTCTAGAGATTCAGTTACAGAATTATATGGATATGATTCTGATGAAGCAGGGGGTGATGCTAAAGTTTCTGGAAATTCTGGTATTGATGAGTAATCTTTAGGTGATTCCTCAGAAGCAGGAAGTGATGCTGTAACTGAATTTGTTTCTGTAATTTCTGCGGATTTGAATGTTGATGATCGATGTGTAGATGATTCTGGAGAAGTAAATGGTGATGTTGTAACTGATGATGTTGGCATTTCAGGAGCTTTGGGTGTTGAGGGATCTGTAGGTGTTTCTGCAGAAGCAGCTGCTGATGCTGTATCTAATTTTTTTGATAAAGTTTCTAAAACCTTAGATGTTAACAATTGATGCACAGAGGTTTGTGGGAAAATATGTGGCAATGTCACTGATTTTGTTGATGACTCATTAAAATCAGTTGTAGATGTGGATGAGTGACCAGTATGTGATTCTGGGGAAGTAGATGGTGATGCTGTAACTGACTGTGTTAATAAAATTTCTGGAGATGCATGTGGTGATGATTTATCTGGAGATGATTGAGAGGCAGTAAATGATGATGTAGCCATTGAAGCTGATGGCTGATCCATAAGTGATTCAACAGAAGCAGGTAGAGATGCTGTATCTGATTTTGTTGATGAAGATTCTGAAAATTGAGACATTAATAACTGTAGTGTAGAAATATGTGGGGAGGTAGGTGGCAATGTAATTGATTTTGTTGAAGACACTTTATAATCCATTGAATAATGATTTGTAGATGCATCTGCGAAGGAAGTTGGTAATGCTCTAAACAATGGTGTTGAAGTTTCTTGATATTCAGCAGCTGATGAGTGACCTGTACCTGATTCTTGGGTAATAGATGCTGATGGTCTAACCGATTGTGTTAATAAAATGTTTGCAGATTCAGATGTGGATGAATGGTTTATAGAAGATTGTGGGGAAGCAGATGGTGATGCTGTAGCTGATTGTGTTGATAAAGTGTTTGGAAATTCAGATGTTGATGAAGGAGCCATGAATGACTCAGCAGAAGTAGATGGCAAGGCTGCATTTGTTTGTCTTGATGAAGTTTCTGGAGATTCAGATGCTGAGGCGTAAACTGTAAATGATTTTGCGTAAGTGGGAAGTGACACTACATCTGCTTGTATTGAAACAGTTGTTGTGGCTTCAGATGTTTCTGATTGAGGTGTTGAAGCTTCTACAGAAGTATATGGTAAATCAGTAACTGATTTCGTTGATGTTTCTTGAGATTTAGCAATTGAATGATCTGTAGATATTCCTGGTGAAGTAGGTGATATTAATGGACCAGTTTTTGTTAAAAATGTTGCTGGAGATTCAGATGTTAAAGTGTCATCTATAGATGATTCTGGGGAACTAGGTGGTGGGGTTGTAGCCACTGACGTTAATGTTTCTGATGTTGAGGAATGATGTCTAGTTGATTGTGCAGAAGCAGATGGTGATACTGTAGCTGGTTGCAT